>NDGM011038017.1:0-11889 GCA_002564305.1 Octomys mimax | reverse complement strand
TGGTCTTAACCATCCAGCAGAAAAGTATAAAAATGAGGTATAAAAAGCAAAGCCATATTAATAAACTAAGCTGTAACAGGCTCAAGTCAACACCTTCTGACATTGCCAGTCCTATAGAAAACCCACCACTATTAAGGTCTACTGAACTGTATTGGATTATTTTGCTGAATTCAAGCCCCAACAATATTTATCTAGTTAGTTAGTTAGTTAGTTAGTTAGTTATTTTGGTGGAACCAGGGATTGAACTCAGCCCCTTGTGCTTGCCAGAGAAGCGTTTATTCCACGGAGTCATCTCCCCATCCACCTACACTATTTAAATGGCAACGGAACATCCATCTCTGACAAAACTAATCAAAAAAAGGGGATATAAATGAAGAGCCATTTTGTATCTGCATATAGAAAATAGTTAGGACAGACATACAGCTACTTTCTCTTAATTCAATGAGAAGAGAGATTTATACTAAAAATGTTTGGACAGGATATCATGTCTGCATCTTATACTATGAATGAATACTAAAAAGAGAACAATATGCAATGTATTAATTTTTGAAACTGCCCTACCAACCTGTTTTTGAAACTGTTTCATTGCTATTTGTTTTTCAATAAAATTCATAAAAAATAAAATAAAATAAAATTAATTTTTATTAATGTTTTTAAAAAAGAAAATTTTTAAATTTATCTTCTCTATGTGATTACAGATCATAAAAACAAATAAGGCATGGCTCTAGCTCACTACGAGTTTACACTCTTTGGCAGGGGGGTGGCATTATTGAAATTACAAGATTGTTGAGAAGATGACTATAAAAATGAAATGCCTGCTAAGTTATAAGATTTTATTCAATCAGTATTAAGAGCATTTACTGTATAAAGTGATTCATAGTTTGCTAATGGGAAAGCCCATAGATATTAAAGGCATTTAATAAAGAGATATAAGATAAATATATATATATATATATATGTGTGTGTGTGTGTGTGTGTGTGTGTGTGTGTGACTGTTCTACTTCCTTTCTTTAGATATTGTAAAGAAAATCTGCTGTATTAAGTTATAATTATTTCCTTTACTTTATATATTTAAGTGCATAACAATAATAAAAAAATGAAGTGGAAATTACAGAGTTTACTGGACAATAGGAAAGCAAATGGCAAGATGGTAGACTTATATTCGGCCTAACATTAATTATATTGTAATTAATAGAGGTTCTCAAGAAGGCAGCTTTTGATAGACTGGATTTGAAAAGAAAAATTCAAATATATCAATATATTATTTGCAAAACTAAATAAAAGCTACACAGTTTGAATATAAAGGTACAGACATGTAAAATATTCGAATATTATGTAAAGACGAAAAGTAAAATATTTAGAAAATACATCCCATGCAAACATCATGGGGAGAAAGATAGTTATGTCTATAGACCTAACACATATCATTTGTTTTAAATGTGGACTAGAACTTGATACTGAGCTGTGAGAACTAAGAGTGTGAAGTGACAAATCTCTCTGATTCATCGACTTTTCATAAGGTACTCTTAATAACTATAGTATCTGGCACATACAAGCACAGCATACAAAGGCAATTCAACAAACTTGCATCTATCAAGTAAAGTTTTCCTTAAAGTAGGAACAAGATTTTGGTGTGACAACCCATCATAGGATTTCCTCAATGATTTTCTGAAGTTAGAGTTTGAAAATTTTATTTTATTTTTTCTTATTTTATTTTAAATGCATTTGTTTGTTACAGGGGCTCACTACGCAGCTTGGACTCATGGTGATCCTCGTGCTTTCAGCCTCCCTACTGCTGGGATTACAGGTGAGCATCACTATGCCTACACTGTGTTGCTGGCTCAACCTTCCTTGGGGGAAGGGTTGATGCAACATGTAATGTTGGGGATGGAACCACAGTCACTGCACTTGCCTAAGCTTGCCTAAGCAGGTGCTTTAGTACTCTGAGCTATCTCACAATCTGCTGGAGTTTGAAAATTTTAAAATAAACTTGAGCAGTTGAAATTCTCATTAGAAAGGCAGTTATGGGCTTAATGACAAAAATCTAAATCAGTTGAAAATGAGTATCAAAGTGCTATTAGCTTAATGAAAATATAGATAAAATTACAATTTCACTTCTCTAATGATTTTCAAATCAATGCATCAAAAAGTGTTCCCTAGCAGTACAATAAAAATTTCATGGTATATATTATAAAAGTGTACAATATTATCTTTAAATCACTAATAAATATTTAGTAAATACTATATGAAGAAAATGTGCTGCAAGAAAAAGAATGAGGAATGGGGAATGCAAGACAGGAGAAGCAGAGAGAACATAAGTGAGGCAAAAGAAAAGAGAAAATATGGGGGACAAAAAAGGAAAGGTAGGAACAGAGAAATTGAGAGGGAGAAGAGTTGAGAGGAAAGGAAAAAGTGGGGGTGTAGCGGGGATAAGAGAGAGACAAAGGGGGAGGGAAGCAAAGCACGAAGACTGCTAGAATCTGTGCCTAGGGGCCCACAGAAGCCTCAAGTGGCCATGAGGGTTTTTCAGTGTCAGCTGGATTTACAGTTTGTGATTAATTCTTAACGTAACGCTGGCAGGCAGGGTGCAGAATTAAAGCTGGTGACTACTGCAGCAGCCCACTGATTGGATGGGCACCACCCACATCTCCACAGACTTCATACGTATAAGAGACACGAAGAGGTTTGCCTTGTTACTTTTGCTGTCTTCCACCACCGTGAACCACTGCCCTCTGCTGTGTGCCACTCTGCCTTGGAGCCAGCTGACTTTGGACTGAAACCTTTACAAACTGGGAGCTCAGTAAACCTTTCCTCCTTAAGCTTGGCATTGGGTATATTGTCTCAACAAGAGAAAAGTAACGAAGACAAGGAGATCAGAACAGAACAGAGAAGAACGATCACCCCTGAAATGTTGTTTTTAAAATAATATGCAGTACTTAGTGCATCTTAGCTAAGTAATTCTCTGAGCCCTCAAATACAAACATACTTTGTTGATGCAACGTTGTGGTTTATTTTTTTTTTCCAAAAGAACACATGCCTAAAATGAAAAATGAGAATCGCCAATAAAAAAAAATTGCCATGAGTCATATGTGGCCACTTAATATACTGCAATATAGAAGAAAAGAAGAAATGGAAAGAGGCCCAGTGTCATAGTTTGGGTTTTTCAAAGATAGCAATACAATACAGGACACATTCTGTAAGATTTTTACAGTAGTCACTCAAAGAATCCTATACAAAAAGAGAGGGCAGGAAATCTGTCCACACACTAAAGATGAAAGAATCCAGCTAAGGGCCTGGATCCCACTATAATATCCTAAATGAGTTCACCTGGAGACCTAGAGCCATAACAGTGTGTCCCACGAGTCCAACTGGAGGCCAACATAGAGCCCACAATAATGCCTCATGCAGGTCTGTTTCACAGATCTTTTCTGGGAAGACCCAAAGTCTACCCCAGCAGGACGCAGGATCTGTCCTAGCAGGTTGCGGGATCTGCACGGGAGGTGGGAAGCAGTGCTCACAGTTAGATCCACTGAAAAGTACCACAGCCATCTTTGGCAACAGTGAAGACTCAAGCTTCCACTACAATGAGGAAAGCTGAGTTCCCATCAGGAAGGGCAAAGCGACAAGCTTCCCCAGGAGGCCTGTGGGAGTCAGGAAATGAGGCTCAAAGTGAGGACCTGGACTCTCTAAAATGAACCACAGCTAACCTCAGTAACAAAGGAGGTCCTCAGCTCCTCCTCTGAGAAGAACAACCAAATTCGCCAGGAAAGCCAGCATGACAAGGCCCCCTAGTACAATAGCTCAAAAGAATTAGAAGTTCCCTAATGACCTCTCTTCTTATTCTCCAGTTCTGCCTCTTATGCTGCCAGCCACATCCTCACATGGGCCTCCCACACCAGTACCACACTAGTTCAGTTAAGCTGGGTACAAGATGTTGACCACCAGTTGGCAATCCTGCACCCCCAGAAAATCCCAGCTCAAGAGATTATCTTCACTTCCTGGTTTTGTGACTAGCAACTACCCTGAAACTATATAACTCTAGTCTCTTCCCTTAAAAAAGCACACTTATCACAATTACTTTCTATCTCATGACTACATACAATTATCATCTGACAATATTAAGTGATTTTTTTAAAACAATTAGAATGTCCACATTAGCAATTAAGCCCCATTTTCTGAAATTAGCCTAGATCCTATTTTATTCACCAGACGTTTTTTTTTTTTCTTTTCTTTTCTTTTTTTTTTTTTTAATGTATTTAGTATGGGTCTACAGGGTCTCACTACACAGATCAGACTTATAGTAATCCTCCTGTTTCCAGCCTCCCAAGTGCTGGGATTATAGGCGCACGCCACCACACCCCATCTCAATCACCCAATGTATCCCAGGGTCAGGGGGAGCTGGTGACATGCCAGTTACTCACCAGACTTGATGGGCTATTGGAAGAACATGAGGCATTTGCCTTAACTTCTCACATCTTTATTATCAAAACTTGGTGGCTTAAGAACAACATAGCTTTATCATTTTATAGTTCTGTGAGTCACAAGCCTGAATAAGTCTAGCTCCCCATTTCTCTAGCTTCTAAAGGCCCCCTGCACCCTTGGGCTTGTGACTTATTTTCCTCCTCCATGCAGACAATGACTGGCCCAGTTCTAGCTCCCTGCCATTGGTTTACCCCCCTCCTCCTTTATTCACTTTTAAGGACCATGTGACTGTATCAGACCTCAGAGAGCACAGATTATGCCCCTAATGTCAAGGTAAACTGATTAGCAACCTTGAGTTAGTAAGATTTAGTTCCTCCTAAATAGTTCCTTATTTGAAAAGTTGTGTATTAGTCTATTCTTGATTTCATTTATTATATTATCATTTCTGTCTATTGATTAAGTGTTGATTCCTAAACAAGCCATGAGCATTTCTAAGCTTCAGATATCTTACCTCCAAAATAGAAAAACAAGGGCTGGCCAAATACCTCAGCAGATTAAAGCGCCTGCAAGCAGGCATAGGGGCCAGGGGCTGTGCTGCCCCTCCCCCGGGGCGTGCTGAGAGGGCAATTGAGACTGGGCGCGGCGGTGCACACCTGTAATCCCAGCACTTGGAAGGCTGTAAACAGGAGAATCACTATGAGTCCAATCTAATAGTGAGACCCTGAACACCCTGTAGACCCTTCCCTAAAATACTGAAAAAGAAAAACAGTAGGTTCTCCAGTTTTCTCACAGAGATGCATGAAGTTTAACTAGGGAAACAACTAAACCCCACAGAAATACAAGGGATTTATTATATTTATATTATGGGCTATACTTACATCAAAGAAAATAACACAATCATTGTTATAAAGACCCAGACTATGGACTAAGAATGTTCAGTGCCTAAGCAATTCTCTTTTGTTTGTGGTGTATATAAGAATTTGCTGAGTCTCAAGGAGAAAAGTTTTCCTCTCACTCCAGTCTTCCTGCCTGTAATTCTCTCATGATTGCATAAAAATAGACAACCAAGATCTCAAGTGCCCTCTTAGAGTAAGCTATAGCCCAGGGAAGATGCAATAGGCTCTGTGTCCCCAGAATTTAATGTGACATTCAGAATTCTAAAGCAAGTTTCACAGCTCCAAGGCCTCATATCAGTCGCATGCCTTACAAGAAAATTGTGTCATTAAAACAATTCCATCGAATTCCACCGAAACTGGCCTTTATGCACCAAATGGTATAAAATATAGGGAGGTATAAATTGATTTTATACAGTAGAATTGCAAACAAAGTAAGAAATTCCTTTTACAAACCTCTATGAACTCTCACTGAGATGTTTCTCTCAATTTGATCACAGTGTGTATCATTGACAGAACAATAGGACAATATCACAACTGTGAATAGCAGTGTGGGTGGGTAACGGTACCTCATGCAAATGTCATCTGTGTGAATAGGAAGTATGTAGTTATCTTGGTACATCACAGCTCTGAAATTCATCTCATTGGTGTTACCTATAAGTTCATTGCCTAGAGGAATCAAGATAAAGAAATGTAATACCTCTGATTAATGTCTTTGAAGAATGTTTAGTTGACTCAAACTAAATCTTTCTCACTTAACACTTCATAAATACTACAGGTGATGTTTACCTCAATTTCTGTATACATGCTGCAGATACTACTTTTAAGAAAACAATTATTTGGCCCACTGAGAGAAAAGCATTCAAAAAACTATGTCAGATAGCAAAGTTTTGCCACACTTACACTTCATTTATCATTATCATTGACTACAAAGTTCACTGCTCATGTTGCCAGTAAGAGATCACCATAGGTAACTCAAATATAAATGAAACAAAAAGGTAAATGGGACTCTAGAGTAAAAGTTGCTTATTGCTGCTTTACAGTCAAATATGCATATTTGCAGCTGTGATTATGAAAACTAAGAATATAGGGAAGGAAAATAGGAAGCTATCTACTTATTGAAGACAGCAAGACTAACACAAATTCAGGAAGGCTCTGCATAGAACTTGGGAAAACTTTTCTATCACTCTTAATTACAGACCAGAGAGCAAAGTATACCTCTTTTAGCAGGGTAAGAATTACAGCTAAATAGTTTACTCATAATATTGGGGAAAAAAAGGCTGGATCTCATTAAAGTGTTGAATTTACTATTAGTTGAGTGGCTTAAATGATGCAATAATCATTATTTCTTGCACGCGTGAAAATGCATAGTAGGGCCGGGCAAATAGCTTAGTGAATTAAAGTGCCTGCAAGCAGGCACAGGGCCCCAGGGTTTGATCCCCAGGCCTGCCATGCAGGCCCCACCCCTGAGCACAGTGAGATGGCAATTGAGACTGGGCATGGTGGCCTGTGCCTGTAATCCCAGCTTTGAGGAGGCTTTAAACAGTTGCATATCTATGAGTCTGATCTAGTAGTGAGACCCTGAACACCCTGTAGACCATTCCCTAAAATACAAGAAAAAGAGAAGGAAAGAAGGAAGGAAGGAAGGAAGGAAGCAAGCAAGCAAGCGAATACTGACTCTGAAAACGCTGATGTGAAGGCAGCTGCAGAGTTTTTGCAATGGCTAAATCAGTTGATTGTGAAGAAAAACAATTTGTCAAAGCAAATCTTCAGTATTGGTGAGTCCTCCTGTCCTGTACAAGGATACCTGAAAGGCCTTTCATCAAAAGGAGACAAAATCAATGCCAAGTTTCAAGACTTTTAAGAACATAACAAGTTTTCTTGGGGGTAAGGGTGCAGATTACAAATAGAAGCCATTTATAATCCAACACCATGAAAGCACCATCATTTTTAGGCATATCAGTGAATACTCCCAGTGTACTACAGAAACAATAAAAAGTCATACATGGCCTAAATTTTCTTTGGAGATACCTTTCTGAATTTCTATGTCAAGTAAATGGAGAAGCACAACTTGGAGAATAAGATACCTTTCAAATTTTTGCTTATTGTTTATTCTTCCTGTACACCTTCCTTTTTGTGTGATCACTCTGAAACTAAGGATAGTTTCTTTCTCCAAATAATACCTTTTTGTTCTAATGCATCAAAGTGTTAGCACAGCTTTAAAGCTCAACTGACACAGTAGGTCTTTGCCCAAGCTACACTGCAACTGAGGAAGTCACTGAAAAGACACACACAACTGTAAAAGGATGATAAAATTCTGGTTACATCAAGAATATGACTTGGGTTTGAGATGATATTGAAGAGTATAGGAATGGTATGTGGAAGAAGACACTCAGGGCTCGATACATGACCAGAAAGAATTTTCCCAAAGATGAGGAGGTTACAAAAGACTGCAAACATAAAGTGATAACCAGAAGTGCAAAGCTAAAGAAGCAAGAGAAAAAGAAGAATAGGAGGGAAGAAAAATCTGTAAGGAAATTTTCAGTGTAGGATTTAACAGAAACCAAGAGCCATTGCAAGAGTCAAAAAGTTTTTAAAATTAACCAAAAAATTATAGTAAAGTAAGTTTAATTTATTATACAGGAAAATAAACTTTCCTACACGTAGTGTAACCTGGGCATATGTGTAGTCTATAGCAGTGCCCAGGAATATCCTATGTGTCTTAATTACTCACTCACCACTAATTCATTCAGAGCACCCTCCAATCTTGCAAACTCCATTCATGCTAAGTGCTGCACATGATGTAGCATTTTTAATCCTCATACTGTATTTTTACTGTACATTTAAAAATATCTAGGTATCCCTATATACTCAGCAACTTACCGTAGTTCTACAACCGTGTATGAGTCAGTTTTCTATTGATGAACATACTCCCTAATACAAATTAAAGGAGGAAAATGTCATCTCAGCTCATGGTTTGAAATAAATCAGTTCACTGTCAACCTGCTCTAAGGCAGGACGTAGTGGCAGATGGACACGATAGTGCAAGCTGTATAGCTCATGGCCAGAGAGCACAGAAAGAGAATAACTGCAAGAAGTGGGCAAGGGAAGATGTGGCTAAGGCCATGGCCCCATGACCCATCCAGACACACTAAGGAATGCGCCTTCCAAGTTGTTAGGCCCTTCTTCATCCAGTGAAGTTGACATATCAGGGATATCACATACAGATTGCCAACCATATTTAGTATTAGACATACTGTCACACTGCATGTTCCCTAAATGATCCAAACATGATACAAAAAAGCTTTTTAACCTGGGAGCAGCATAGTATACTCAATAGCCTGGGTAGATAGTGGGATATACATTTAGGTTGTGTAAGTTCACTCTATGGTATTTTAACAATGATGGGACACCTGGTATATTTCTTAGGATATATTCCTATTATCAATGATGCATGAGGGCTCAGTGGTTTAAGCACCTGACTGACATGTGCAAGGTCTTGCGTTTGATTCCCAGTACAACACAAGAAAAGATGTATGACTGTATTGGTTTCTTGTGTAGACTACATTAAAATCACTAGATTTGGGTGTGTACAGGGTCTCTGAATAGCTTAACAAGTGGGGGCTCCCAGGGGTTGGTACACCAACAGAGGGCATCAAAATGCCACACTCTGCTCCCATTCTTCACCCAGCATACATTCTACTTAGCTGTTTGCATCTATGCTTTATTGTATCACTTATCAAAAAGCTAGTAAACACGGTGTCTTATTATTCTTTTTGTTGCTGAGACAAAATATCCAACACCCAAAGTTAAAGGGAGAAAAATTGACTTGGCTCACAGTTTACAGAGATTTCAGGCCATAATTGGCTAGCTCCTAAGCAGAGCAGCACATGGCAGAGGGGCAACCAATCATAGTGCCAAAAGACAGCAAAAGCAGCAACAGTGAGAGTCAGGGCTGGGGAGATAGCTTGGCAGCCTAAGTGTCTGCCTGGCAAGCTCAAGGACCCAAGTTCCATCCTGGCCCGGAAATCAATCATGGTGGTGCATGCCTGTAATCCCAACAAACATCAGGAGGCTGACACAGGAAGATCACTATGAGTCCAAACTGTGTAGTGAGACCCTATATAAAATAAGTAAATAATAATTTTTTAAAAAAAGAGTGAGAGACAAAGCCCTTTCTGTCCCTTATACTGCATGCAGGCTACCTGCCCCAGGGTGGGTGTAGCACTCCCAGTGTTAGACCATGAATTAATCACAAAGGAGACAGCTTTCTCATAAAAGCCTCCTAAATGGCCCTGTGAGGCTTTGTGGGGGCATCCAAACACAATCCATTACACATGGATAAACTGTTTATATGATCTCTGAAACATTCTAATAAACCAAGTGTCAGTGGGGTGCTTGGACAGTCCAACAAAAAGTATAGGTAAAAGTATCAAAAGGATTGTGTTGATTATAACAGAAAAATACTTTGTTTCTCCTCAAATACACATCAAACCAGGTGTTAATTTCTTTTTTTTCTTTTTTTTTTTTTTGCGGAACCGTGGATTGAACTCAGATCATTGTGCTTGCCGGGGAAGCACTTATTCCACTGAGCCCCAGGTGTTAATTTATCTCCTCGGCCCCCCAGGTGTTAATTTCAATAAGGTAAACTTCCACTGTTGTCACTGACAGGACTCACTGTCCTGAGGATTGGGTGACAATGACCTTCCCATTCAATTACTTCCTCGTAAAATATAACCTAGAGTAGTTTAAGCAAGGAATGCATCGCTCATCTGTTGTAGGCTTATACTAAAATATAATTTTTAACAGAAAAGCAAAATAAATGGTCTTTGTATTTTTATCTTCTAGTGAATTTGTTTTCTAATGTAATCCAAAGTTGTTCTATATATCAACTGCTTTTGAATTCAACAACTTAACCACACTTAATGAGTTCCCAATTGTTGAAATTTTTATTTTTGTTGATACTTGAATTTGACCAGTAGTATTTTTCCTAAGTTTTGCATGAAAATAATTTTTGCATGACTGAAGCAGGAGTGCTTAATACTATTCATACTATTTTTATATGACATGGTGTTTTAAGATTATCATGTATCATCTATTATTCATTTGTTTATTTATTTAGCATTCTAACACATAAGTGGAGCTAGATGTTTCTCAAAAACTTCTTCTTTTAGTGAAAAACTGTTATTTAATTAACATAATCTAGATAATTAAGTCTACTCAGTGGTTAGCCGAACTTTTATATGCCATCCAGTGGATAAAAATGAACAGAAACATATTTCAATTGGTAAAAATACATACTGTATTCATACCAATATTCTCAATTAATATTCAAGGCTACAGGAATTTTACTTCATTCTTTCAATTTTGTAACTAAATTCTACCTACCAAAAAGTCTTGCCCCAACAATATCAAGGCGATCATTTGCCTTATTGCACAGCACATAGGTAACATACATGCAGTTATGATGTACATGGCTATCTCAGAATAGGGAGAACAACGCTTCCATAACCCTTATAATTTGCTTTCACGTTTCTTATGTCCTTCCCAAATACCCCAATAGGGGAGCGTGGGCAAATGTCTTGGTTACCTTTTTCTTGTTGAAGAGACAAAATACCTAATGCTCAAAATTAAGAAAGGAAAGGCTTATTTTGGTCACAGTTGTGAAGGTTTTAGTCCATCCTTGGCTGGCTCCCAGACAGAGTGGCACGTGGCAGGGGGTAGCAGCTCATGGCAGCAGAGAACAGCAAAATCAGCAAGAGTGAAAAAGGAGAAGTAGGGAGAGCAAGTCTCTTTCCCTCCCTTACATTGCATTCTAGCTTCCTGTGGGGAAGGGGAAGTAGCTCTCACACCCATAATCCTAGCACTGGAACACGAGTTCAAAAAACTCTAGAAGCTACCCCATGACTACATGAGGCTTTGGGGAGACATCTAGACACAAACCTTAACAGCAAATTATTAGGTTTAAAATCTTTTGCAGCAATTCCTCATGTATGGCAAGACTCTTAATTGAAACATGGACTCATTCAGTGGATTTCATTTTCAGTGCTAAGAATTACTTTTAGGAGCCAGGACACAGCTCAGTAGCATAAGTGGCTGCCTGGCAAGTGCAAGGTCCCGAGTTTGATTCCTGGAACCTCAAAGAATTTCTTTTATTTAAATGTATTTTTTATCTAAATGTATTTTATAAATATATAAAATACTAAGATCATTGTAAAGTCTACACTATACCAAAGATTCAAAGATGTATTCAGAATAGTATAGCTATAATCTCTTGCTTTGCCAACCTCTTCACTCCCATATCCAACAGTAACTATAGTTTTTTACTTTTTCTTCAATTAAAAATATAGACAATGAACAGACCCAGAGCGCAGGCCTGGTGAGTGAGTGAGAGGACCCGGGCCGCGGGATCCTGAACAGACCCAGAGCGCAGGCCTGGAGAGTGAGTGAAATGACCTGGGGCCACTGGATCCTGTATAGTCCCAGAGCGCAGGCCCGGCGAGCAAGTGACAGGACCGGCCCCCGGGATCCTGAATAGACCCAGAGTGCAGGCCCAGCAAGGAACCCTTCAGCA
>NDGM011038015.1:0-10514 GCA_002564305.1 Octomys mimax | reverse complement strand
CCCTCAGGATTTGTCCTGAGATCCTGTACCTCAGATTGTAGAACCTTTGTCAGTGTCAGCCATTGTAGAGGTTTCATTCCATAATCACCTCACTCCAAAGACAAGTCAGGCGCAACTGTTCATGGTGGTGGAAAACAAAGCAACAAGAAAGTGAGGCAAGCCTCCTTCTGTCCTTTATGCTGTATACAGTCTACTGGGATTAGGGTGAAGCCAAACCAACCAGTAGACTGACCCTTAATCCACGGTGACCCAATCACATACCCTTAATCCAAGCACTACACTACCAATCATGGATTGACATTATTATGTAACCATCACCTCCATCCAGACTCAGAATCTTGTCATTGTCCCAAATGATGCTGCTCACACATTAAGCAGTTACTTATTCTCTTGTCCACAGGCAGGTTGGCGGCCTGTGGAAACCACCAGTCTGCTTTCTGTGTCTATAAATATGAGTATTCTAGGGTCATCGTGTGAGTGAGATCAGGAAGTGCCTACCCTTGGAGCTTTTCCCACTCACCATAATATCTTCAGTGTTCGTAACTCAAGGTTATGACTTTCACCACACTTCTTTTCCTAAATTCCAATACATCCTGTTGCTGTACCGCCCCCGCCCCCAGGGCACGATGAGCTGGTGATTGAGACTGGGCATGGTGGCCGCGCCTGTAATCCCAGCACTTGGGAGGCTGTAGACAGGAGGATCACAAAGAGTCCGATCTAGTAGTGAGACCCTGAACACCCTGTAGACCCGTCCCTAAAATACAGAAGAAAACAAAAACAAAAGCAAATGCATCCTGTTGCAGGCATGCACCGCCCTCCTTTTGCCCTTTCCTCAGTCCATAGGGGCAGGCTGCTCACACCTTTTGGCAGGTGTGAATGATGGTGCCATAAACATGGGCGTAGAGATACGTGTGTAAGTCCCTGCTTTCCATTCTTTTACTCCAGAAATGGAATTCCTGGTAATTGCCTATTTTATTTCTAGTTTTAACTTTTTTTTTACCGAACTTCCTGCTGTCGTCCTCCAGTGGCCGTCACCGTTTTGTAGTCCCACGAACATTCTAATTGCTCCACAGATTTGCTAACATTTGTTATTTTCCAGGTTTTGTTTTCCAATTTTTAAAACATTGTTTTAATGTAATCGCCATCCCCATGGGTATGAGGTAGTAACCCCTAGTGGTTTTGATTTTCATTTCTCTGATTGCTAGCGATTGCGAGCATCTTCTCAAGTGCCTGCTGCCCATTTATAGTTCTGGAGCTCCCTGTACAAGTTCCAAACCTCTTTCTTCCACAGGCCCTAGGAGTTGTTCTGAGCACAAAAGGCGGTGCAGAGACCACAGGACTGGTGTGGTGTGTGCAGTGCGGGCTTTGCTGTTGCATTTTCACAATGCTTCCTCTAGTCCCAACGCCCGCCCCGTGCTACCGAGCCTCACTTGTGCTTGCTTTAGCAGTGAAAACAAATAGCAGATTTAGCTTTTTTCTGAGGAGGTCTTCCCTGATGGCAGGGATTCAGAGGAAATTTCCCGTTAGCTGAACGAGAGACCTCAAGCCCTTTGTCCCAGTGTATAATTTTTCACACAAAAATATGCCTGAGTAAGACTTGTGTTGACTCACTCTTTACAAAAGGAGAAAGTAGCACACTGCTCTGGACTTCTATGAACTACATAACTCAAAGAGATAGCGACCTCCACAGCAATCTCTTCCAGTTCTGCTGGGAAATAGGCTTCAGCAGACCCAGTGGGAACCTCCTGACAAGAAGGTTGATTTCTGCCCAGCCATCCTATTGCTGTGTGAACTTACTGCTCTGAGCTCAGTCTCTTTCCTTAAAAAAAAAAAAATATTGGCCTAATAATGCTTCTCTGGAGGACTCATGACAGGAGTAAATATGCTTTTTTTTTTTTTTTAAGTGTTTTTAATGTCATGTTCTGTCCAGTCCTGATCAACGGTCCCTCTTCCAGGTTCCCCTCATCGTGGAGGCAGAGTCTGGCTGGTGACACTGAAATAGTTTGATCAGAGCCTTTCAAAGCTCCTGCTCAACCTGAGGCCCTTGGACTTTGCCCTCTGAAGGCGAATGAAGTTTTCTCTGCTATAATTATTACTGTCCTTGACCTTTTCCACATGGCAGCCACCGCCCTTCAACGTACCCCAAGCAAAGGCGCTGCTGCATTTATCCAGGTGGTGCTTGTCCTTGTGACCGCCCCTCATGGCGAGCCCTGTACTCGCTCCCACAGCTCCGCTATGCACCTGCCCAGAGTCAGTGTGGACATGTCTCTCCGCAAGCAAGCACTGGTCTCCAGCGCAAAGCTTCTCGAACACAAGCACGGGCTCTTTCACAAGAAAAACCTACTCACAGACCTGGAGAATATGTTTGAAGGCTTCCAGGAATATGTGGATCCTACTTTAAGAGTGGTGTTCTCCTAGAATAGAACAGCATCCTGGGATGTTTCATAACGGGCAATAGAATGTCAGATGACAAAGCTATGGTCTTTCTACATTCCAGTCCCTCTCCTTGCTGGCTGTCACCTTGGCACGTTTATAGGCATCTTAGGCTTTGATATTTTCTTATGTAAAATCAGAACAATCGGTGTCATCCAGATAGCTCTGTGGATTAAAGCACCTGCTTAGGCAGAGTGCTTGGTTGGGATTCGATCCCTGGCATGCTGTGCCAGCCCTGCCACTAGGGCATGCTGAGATGAAGATTGAAGCTGGGCATGGTGGCATGCACCTGTAATCCCAGTGCTTGGGAGAAAATCGAAAGCATCACTATGAGTCTGATCTATGTAGTGAGACTCTGTAGACCCTGCACTAAATAAAAAATTCAAGACAATCAATGCTATGCAGGGGTTAAATAGGAAATCAAGCCTAATATGCCGGAGATTCAGCAGGAGCTTCACAAAATTCAGTTCTAACAGTGAACCCTGCACAGGTGCCTACCAAAGGGACAGGCACACATATTTCAGCTCCTAGGCACCAGGGAGCAGGTGAAATCCAAGTAGTGGGCCTTCTTGTGTCACCCTTTGAGCTTTCCATTTTTAGGGGCGGCTTCCTTACATGTAGTAGGTTATGTCACCTAAACCCTGGGACACAGAGACCTACCCTCTGTTCCTCATCATGACGTCTTCTGGAGGCCCAGGAGTGCTTACACAAGTGCAGCTCTTAAGGACCTACTGATAGCCTCATTGACCACAAATGGACAGCAAAATTGGGCTCCTCAGTGTGCCCTTTCAAAACCAATGGCCATGGCTATCATTACTCAGGGCTGAGCCCGGGGAGAAAATTACACAACTGTATAGATTAGGATGATGACAAACTCATGGTTTTCAAAAGCAGCTAAGCCTTTACAGGTCCCTTGTCATGGACAGCTCCTTCTCCTGTTCCTGCCAGCTGGTTCTCCAAAACTTAACCCTTTCCCCCAGGGCTTCTAGGCCTCCTCTGATCCTACCCTCTCCACACACTCACTGACCGTACTCTGTATACTCCATTGTGTTGGTACTCATCCTCAGCCCTGTGTCTTCATCCCACCCCTGGCCACTGTGCAGGTCTCCTTCCTGCCTTTTCTTCAGCCCAAGGACATGCAGGGTACTTCTTTGTACTCAAGGGCCTTCCCTCTGTAGTAGACTCAGTTTCTTTCTTTTTCCCTAGTGTGTATTTTTCTGCCTAAGCAGCCCAAATTCCTTTTTTGAAAGCGTCTGCTTCCATTCTTAGCCCGTGTATTTAATTGGCATTGAAAACCATCTACTCCTGCTCCAGAGGTGCATGTGTGATCTATCTTGACTAATCAAAACATGGCATTCCCTAAGCCAGTTACTGGGTCTGAATGGACACATAACTGAAACCCGGGCCAATCATAATCAATCTAACTCTCGCCTGAGCTGTTAGAAGGTCTATGGATCCTATGGATCTCAGAACCACTTATGGGTAGAGGTAATGAACACCACCTCCGTCATTACATGCATGCAGGCTTCCTGAGGACAGAGCCAGTGGGGAGGAAAGTGAAGTCAAAAGAACAGGGAAGGAAGAGTTTAAAAAAAAGGTGAAGGGAAGAGAAAGAGGGAGGGAAACAGAAAATCCTGATGATATTTTATTGTGTATTTGGAGGCAGCAATGTCTGGATTATGTTTTCTGTTACACCGCTGCTCAGTTTTCTTTTTTTCTTAAGCTGATTAAGTTTCCATTATTTACAACTAAAGAGAACTGAAATAAACTGCTGGCGGACTGTAAAGGTCACTAGGGAAGGGCTGTACTTGTCCAGGCTGTGCTCTACCAGGATGTAGGACAGCGCCTGGCCCTGGTGAGCACTGGACGCACATTCCTCACTAACCTTTGTGGCTGGTGATGACTCCACCTTTCCACATCATCTTCAGCCTTGTTCCTTTCTCTCTTTATTTCTTACATTTTAAGTGCATCCCTTTCTCAGACCCCTTTAACATAAAAATAGAAACAAAATGAGAGAAAAAAGTTTTCCTTCATTAGGGCATTTTTTTAGGGCACTCTGACCTACTTTCCCATCTTGTGTGTGAGATTATCAAAGGCGAATTCTTAACCTTCCACTACCTGGCTCTGTCCCAACTCTTGTAGCATTCCCACAGTTGTTTCCAATGCCACTGCTGTGAAACCACTTACCTTCTGTCACCATTGATCTTCCAATGTGTACAGTCAATTAACCCCCTTCTTTGCAGGAGGCAGGACGTCCCTCTGAGTTTTCCTGACCCTGCGCTCTAGATCTGTTCCTGTCTCTTCCTTTGATTTGAAGTTCATCTTAGATGTCCAGCATTCTGTTAACCCAGTATTTGGAATTCTTTACTTGAACTGGACCTGCTGTAGTGCCAGCTTCTCTTTCCTTGGCCTTACTAATTTGCCTCAGGCAGTAGAGTTAATTCGTGCCCAGAGCCCACAAAATGTTATGTTTTAATCTTCAGAATTATGCTACATGAAGGGTATCGGTCGTGGCCCAGTCTGCCTCCAGGATTGGTGCTTTTAGGTCAGCAAATATTAGAGGCCGGCCTCGGAGATTGGCTCAGGACTGGGAATACTCTCCATAACTCAATTCTCAGAATTATAAAAGTGATGAATTTCATTTTACCTAGTGCATTGTTAGCGATGGCAACTTCAGGAATGGAACTGAGAAAGGAAATGTTTTGTGTATTGATGCAAGACCTCCCTGTGAGCATTAGTCCTGGCCAGTTCTGTTAAGCTGACATGCAACAGAAGATTCTAGGCATCTAGGAAGAAAGTTAGGGTTGTGTCTGTGAAACACCTAAATGTGCACAAATAACTTGAGTTACTTGATTTACAGAGATTTAAGAGAGAAATTCTGCTTAAGTCTTCTGCTCCATCTGCTAGCTTTTGAAAATCATAGACTCCACCACTGGCTGTATTCATTTATTTTGTCAGAAAATATTCAGCAAGCACCGATGGCTTGCAAAGTGTTTATTATCTATGTAGAAAAAAATGCAGACAAATAGCCATAATATAATGTGCCATTACATTTCAAATGGGTTTGCTTTTGTTACACATCTACAAGGAGCCTTACATGTAAGTGTTAAGTCACCAAGTGTGAAGAGTATGTCTAACTAATTAAGTATTAGATTATGTTATTGGTCAATCCCTACTGGATATAACAGTCTACAGCAGTAGCTTGGAGTGAACTTTAGAAAGTGGTCTTTCTTTCTTTCTTTCTTTCATGCATTTAATACAAGGTCTATAAGGTCTCACTACACAGATTGGACTCATAATGATCCTCCTGTTTTCAGCCTCCCAAGCACTGGGATCATCAGTCGCACTGCACACCCAGTCTCAATTGCTGTCTCATCATGCCCCGGGGGGGCAGGGCTGGTATGACACTGTGTCTGCCTAAGCAGGTGCTTTAGTCAACCGAGCTATCTGGCTGGCACGGAAATTTGGCTTTCTGATAAAAACCTTAGATGATTTTTGATATGCACATATGTTCGATCATTGATACGGTTTATCCTTTGCCTTCATTACTGGGCTTGATATCTCACTGTCAATTGATGATATCTTTTCAAAAATGGATCCAGTCTTTCTTCTTGAACTGCAGTCTATCAGTTTCTCTTTTATCTCTCTGATCTTTCTCAATATCTTCTCCTGGTTACTTCTTTGATATGATCCATAAATTAGTTTTCTATGGGCACTGTATTAGTGGCTTGAATAACACAAGTATATTATCTCGTTATTTGTAGGTTAGGTGAACTCATTAGATAAAATTAAGGTGCTGCCAGGGCTGCATTCCTTTCTGGAGGCTCCAGGATAAACTCTTTTTTTTTTACTTTTTAAGCTACTCTCTGGTTCCTGGGCATCTTCCATGTCACAGTGGACAAGTTCAGTTAAGACTTCAATGGCTGATTAAGTTCCTTGCTGCACCGTTCTGGCCATACTTCTCTAGTCATAGCTCGTTTTCCTCTCCTGCCTTCCTCCTCCTTTTAAAGAAAAACAAAAAACTCCTGTATTAATATATGTTTTCATTCCATGTGTAGATTGGCACACATATGTAACACATCAGTTTTTTTTCATAATACACCTTACTTCCTTTTTTGTCCCCTTCCCCTCCTCTCACTACCTCCTCCCTGTTCTGTTCTACTGTCTTGAAGGATAGAAATGTTGGGCAGAGTCCTCATGCAGTATCACTCTCATCTCTTCTCAAAGTATTTCAGGGTTGTATTTAGCCTCTTTCAGTACCCTAGGGCACCTTATTTTAAGTTCAGTTGATAAGGAGCCTCTGGCTTATGGGCTACATTAAATTCTTTTTTCATTTGTCATTGCACACTGGACTCATTGGTGTCTCTGTGTACCCTGGAGAGAAGCAGTGGCAGGATTGAGGAAAAGATAGACAAGAGACAAGAGCTGGGTCAGGTGGAGGCCTGTTTGCTTGATGGGCAAAGGACCCAAGGAACCGCACAGTAGGGGCTTTTATTTATACCATTGCAAAGTTAGTATCACAAGACACAAGGCTGCATTTGGACTAATGACTTAAATCCAGCAAGGCTGCTTTTTTCAAGACTGAGGTAACATGACCACTTTAGGCACTGTGACCTTGACCAGCCCTCACACACGTGATCAATTTGCAGCTCCAATTGCTCCCAACAGAGACAAGAATATTTATCTGGATGAATAGAGTAGACAGTGGCTGATCTGTCCTAAATAATTATTGCTATGCAAGGATGTGGACCTAGCATTTCTAGATCTTCTGATTTTCCAGAAAAATGTAAAACTTCAACTTTTCTTTCCTTGTTATATTCTCCAACTTTTAAATATTGGCAATGACTTGGAATATTTTAGAGGATTTTCAAGCCAAACCAAGTAAATCTGTTGCTCTTATTTGGCCTTGGGTTGTCCATTTGTAACCTCTGTTCTGTACAGTCCTCTAGAAATAACTTCATTATGCCTCAGAATTCAACTATTACCCATATGGTGAACTGATGACTGGTGGTCAACTTGTGACACTCAGCTGAACTGAACAAGTGTGGTGCTTGGTGTAGGAGGCCCACCTGAGGGTTGTTGCCAGCAACACAAGAGGAAGAAATGAAGAGGAGGTAGGGGCCACAGTAAGCTTTTGAAAGATGTTGGGAGGCTGAACAGAGTTGTTGCTTCTCTTGCAAGAGCTTGTCATGCTGGTTTTCCTGATGAACTTGGCTGTTCTCATCATCAAAGGAGCTCAGAACCTTGTTGCTGAGAACAGCTACCATTCACTTGGCAGGAGCCCTGGTCCTCACTTTGAGCATTGATTTCTGGCTCCAGAGAGGAAGATGGTGCACCATTCAGTCTAGTGGAGAAGCTTGTTGCGTTGGCTTTTCTGACAGGAATGCTGCTTTTCTCAACCTCAGAGGGGCTTGGGACCTCACTGTTGGTGAAGATGTCTGTGGTACTTTTAGGGGGAGCTCTGTTCTTATTTTGAACATTGCTTCCAGGCTCCAGGGCAGATCCCTCCACCTGCTAGTACAGATCCTCCATCTTGCTGACACAGACTTCCTAGCTTCCACCACTGACCTTTGGGCCTTCCTAGTGTGGCTCCATGAAACAGGCTTGCATGAGACATCGTCATGGGCTCTAGGCCTCCAGTTAGAGTAGTGGGAGGCATTGTTATGAGCTCTAGGTCTTCAGTTGGACTCGTGCTGGACATTACCAGGCGACTCAGGCCCTCATCTGGGTTCTTTGGTCTTTAGTGTGTGGATAGATTTCCCACATTCTTCTTGTATATGATATTTTCGGTGACTGTTATAAAATAATTTTATAATTAAGTGTCCTGTATTGTATTACTGCTTATCTTGCAAACCCCACACTGTGACAACTTGTATTATGCATGATGACTTGCAAATTTATACATCCATTCAGACCTCTTTGATAAGCTGTGAACAACATCTGTAGCTGCAGAATGGCCAGCCACACTGACTCAGAGTCTCCCTAAACATATTTGCTTCTCGAGTCTAGCAATTAAGAGCCTTTCACTTTGTAATATAATTGTCACCCAACCCTGCAATTTTCTCCTTCCTTTATGCTTTATTTTGGATTTTAATTGCCCCTGCACTGGAATATTATGACACCCTTATCATATCTCTTAGGATCCATTCTTCTTGATTCCTACCTCTCTTGGTTCAGGCTATGATATCAAGTTATTATAGATGGGGTGGAATTTAAACAGTTGAAATTTGTTCTCTGTAGTTCCAGAAGCTGGAAGTCTGAGAACAAGGTGCCTGTGTTGTTGGTTCTGGGTTGTACATTTGTTTATGTGATTGCCTTCAGGTGGCAGAAAAGATAACCAGCTATCTCTCTGGCCCCTTCTTATAAGGGCACTCATCTCATTAATAGGCATTTTACCCTTACAATGTAATTAACCTTTAAAGATGTCTCTCTCTAGATTTCTCTAGATGGGGGATAAACTTTCAACATATCAAATTTGGGGGAACACCAATTTTTAGCTCATACCACAACCCGATCTCAAAAATGCAACTCAATTATGTCATATCTTCTAATTAACATACTGCAATAGTTTTCAACAGCCTATAGAACAGAGTCCAAAGTCCTTGGGGTGGTGGTTCATGCCTCTCATGATATGACTCCAAATTGCCCTCGAATCTTGTTTCCTACCTCTCACTTTTAGCTGGTGTTTCAGTACTACAGAACATTAATTTTACTTCCCTCATTCCCTCGTGATATTTAATGCATGCTCCTTCTGTCTGGAAGGCCCTGCCCCACTGATATACCCCCGTGGATTGTTAAAACCAAGCCTACTTCTCACTCTTGCTGTACAGTGTTATCCAACTCCTTCCCTTGCATTCTTTCATGGTCTTTCTGCCAGGTATCCCAGCACTTTCTTTGTTGTTGCCTGATTATTTGTTCACATGTGTGTCTACTATCTTTGTTTCATCTCATCGTTATATTTTATCTCATCAAATACTTAGTACAGGAACCTTACAACCCATATATAGTAATGTTCCTGAATGAACAAATGAATGAAGGAAGGAGTCATTCTAGACAGATGGCGTTTGTCCTACTTATGATTAAAATTACACTAAGGAGGTATAATTCTTTGATGAGTTTCTCATTCCTCTCCTGAAATAAGTTGAGATCTTCTGCCAGCTGCAGAAGCTCTTTCAGTGGTTGAAAAGGCAGGATTCAGAATCAGTTGCTAAGAAATGCTACTTCATTTCCTTTCTAGGGGAACGTGATTTTCCTCATGACCCAGACAAAACAACAATCCTTAGAGAATGTTTCACAAAAAGAAGACTTTTTAAAAAGGGGGGATTTATTTCAAGGAGAAGAAGGGGTAACAGGAATTGAATTTAGTTTTGATTGTTTCCTGGGTGTTCTCTAGGTGTCCCTAGATATACCTGTTCAGGTAGAATGCCCCCCCTAATCCAGAAGAGTGTGGAGAGAATGGCCGTTCCATGCTGGGCTTTTAGATTTGTAGTGACATCATCTCAGGAAGTGCCAGCACTCCTCAANCCCTGAAGGTTCCTGCAGTACAGTCACAGATCTGGGCAAGGACCACAATTTACAAGCATGATTCCTTCAGAGGGAGAGTGGATTAGTCATCATTCTAAAAATGGAAGGAACAGGCACAGTGGGGCACTTGTCTTAACAGGAAGCCCAGCCAGCCAAGCCTGGAGCCTGACCACAAAACTTAGGCTAAGGATGAGCCTCAAATTAGTCCTGTGATCACTGACAATCAGCCCAACTTCAGGGCAGACACCAGGTGCAGAGGAAAGGCAGGTCCTAGGCCCAATTACCAGACATCATCATCTTGGTATGCAAGATTTTCTCTCTCTTGTGCCCTTAAGTGAATTATATATTCATTCTCCTTGAGGAAAAGAGAAAAGGGAAAGCATTGCATACCTTCCCTAAAGGAAGACATGCATTTGATGCATTAGGTCATTTTTTTTTCTTTTTAAACTTGCTTTATTTTTATATTTAATCTCTTTTACAAGAGAAGAGACTGAGGATCACCAAGTTTAAATCACTTCTGTCTCTCTCTCTCTCTCTCTCTCTCTCTCTCTCTCTCT
>NDGM011038004.1:0-16926 GCA_002564305.1 Octomys mimax | reverse complement strand
ATATATATATATATATATATATATATATATGTATATATATATATATAATTTCGCAACAAAATGGTATTTTATTTATACTTTTGCAAAGTTAGTAACATGTGACACAATGTTTCCCAGTGACTAATACCTGACTTTAACCAGACCACATGGCTTTATGCTAATCTGTCCTTTACATAGTGAAATCCTATTCAGAAGTAAATAGTTAATTAAAGTGCAACACCTTTGTCATCCCAATGGATTCTATTACTGACTGGATCCTTTTGTACTCACTTAATTTTTCTCCATATTTTCCTGGGAAACTCTGCAAAAACTTTTACTATATCACTTGTGTAAATTTTTCACTTTCTCTTCTCAGTGAGATTGGGTAAACTCAGTGCAGAGCACCAAGGATTTTCTCAAAACCTAGTACACTCTAAGTGATTAATGAATGTTTCTTAGTGGTCATGTAAAATAAATGAGTGAGAAAGTAAATAATAAATTGAAGAACAGATGCATGGATTAATTTCCATGTGTTTCTAGGCAGGGGATAATCATTGTTCTTGCTTCTACCCAGGATTCCATTGCATTGATTCTTTTCTCTACCTAAACTTGTGTTTAGGTCGCTGACCACCATCATCCCACTTATTTTTCATTTGTAATACATACTGCATCCTTAGATCAGTTTTGGTCTTTTCTGTCAGTTCAGACACTTCCTTTTCCTACCTTAAATTTGGCATCTCCACATATTTTCAATAGCCATTTGACTTGGTGTTCCAATTGCTTGAACTCTTTAACTTACATGGTGTTCATCTTCTTTACAATTCCATTATTGCTTTGTTCCTCTTTTTATATATAAGCAAAATTATATTTTTCCTTGATACAACTTGGAAACTCCTGTTTTTGCTCTCACTTTCCTACTCACCAATATGTAGCCTGATCCTTCACAGACTGTCTCTCCCTCTTCTTCTTTATCCATTTCCACACTGATTCCACAAATTCCACCATTTGCTCCTTGTCCAGATCCCAGTGGTCCCCAGTATCCAACACTTTGTTCCTAACATTCTCAGTACTCCTGCTGTAGTCCTGAGTCAATTTAACATCGTTGGAGAAAATCAAGGAATATCTCATATTTATGCAGCTATATAGTGATGTTTTTCATCTCAAATCTTCCAGATTTTGTTTTTGTCCCATTGTTTCTTTCTCTCCTTTGGTCCAAAGTGGTGAAACTGACTCTTCGGTTTCTGTGATCTGTCTCTTCCAGTCAAATTTCAAACAGGGTTGATAATCATCAATATGAACTCTTGAATGATTTTCCTTGCCTCTTGTTCTGTTTTATTTTAGCAATTGCACTTGCTTTTGATGTTCGAAGTTAAGGAGCACTTCCTTAATTCAGTTCTTCTTAAACCCCTAATGTTGATGCTCTCTTTTAGCGTTTTATTTTAATTTTATTTTTGGTACCAGGGATTGAACTCAGGATGTTGTGCTTGCCAGGCAGTTGCTTTAGCAACTGAGCTGTCTCCCCAACACTCTTTTAGCATTTTAGTTCTTTTCTTACAGTATTTCAATTTTGAATCAGCTGAAGATCTTTCTCAATTTGCTTTCCTCCTATATTGATTGCAGCATATTGATAACTACATGTCTCATATTTATATTTAAATCCATAATTTACAGTATAATGTTAAATAGGATTTTCTTTTCATATTAAAAGAGGTGAATGATACTATGAATAGGACCATTTTTAGGGCAGTCACGTCTGAGTCTAGTGGCACACACCTGTAATCTCAGCACTTGAGAGGCTGAGATAGGAGAATTACTTCAAGTTCAAGACCAGCCTTGGACACATAGTAAGTTCAAAGCCAGCCCGAACTGCATAGAGAGAAAATTATCACAAAAATACAAGAACAAAAAGAAAAAGGTGGGTGCGCACTTATGGTTTTTTTTTTACTCTGATTCCATCACTTTGGAACTAGTTATATAGAAATAAGCAAATCCTGTATCTATTTCTATATCTGACGGTGAAGTTCTGATTTCTCCTATATCATCAAGCTCAGTACGCCTGCTCATTAATATACTGGCAAGCAATCCAAAGTAAAAAGAATGGGAGAATTTGCAAGGGCCATTATCAAGTTTTTGAAAATACCAAGTTAAAAATCAAATAACATGAAATTGAACAAAATATAACAGTGAAGAAATGGATCTCAAGTAAACCAAGCATTTAAGTAAGAGATAAAAAAAGAAAGAAATTTGAGCGATCCATAGAGAAGGCATACAGGCCTCATCTTCCAGCTTAAAGCCTTTATATATGAGTTGAAAGAAAGCCCAGTGTGGAACAGTACTCTTCCAAGAATGGGACATACATGCCTTTGAATTAGATGTGCACGTTGACGTAGAGATGTCTGCCAACCTGAATCGTTCTGGCCATAAATTCAGGACAAGGAAAGTGAAGAGTACCTATGCAGTTGACAACCTTCTATGTTAGCTAAATTCAATGTTTCCTGAGTTTCCCGTGGACCCAGAGAGGGTAGCACTCACTGCAATGGAACCTTCCCTTGAGCATTAATTATGGAGACTAGGGAACCTTAGTTATGAGATAAGCCATTTAGTATAGCCAATCAGTGAAACTAGTAGAAATGAAGACTCTCAATCCCGGGGGTGAAAAAATGCAGTTTGTAAGCTAAGATTTAAGACTTCTCACATCATGTGGTATGAATAGCTCTGGTATTAATAAACATTCAGTATTCTAGTTATCACTAGGGGGGGGAATGTGGACATTTTCAACAAGTTCTCCTTCATTTCTCACTTGCAGACTTTGTCAGTGGTCACAGCTAACAAAATTGTTGTCTCTCACTGAAAAACAGGGAAGATGGGGTGTGACGTGATGCCTAGAAGTCTCTATGGTATGGACATTTTGTAGATTGTCATTTCCATTGTTTTCAGCTCAGATGATACTAGTTATGGTTCAATTCTTCCATAAGTTGTTCTGGGCTAGTCTGCTATCTTGAATGAGAATTCATGTTTGTCTTAATTAAAATTGAAATTACAGTATCCAGTCCAGATTCTAGCAATTAGTAAGTGCTCAAATTTGCTTGTTACATAATGAATACAGGATTAGCTAGAATCTAAAATAACTAACCTATAACCTATAACTGACACAAAATAAGTATTAGTTATTTTCATTACTTTTAGCAAAGTGAAATACCATTGTCTACATGCATTTAGAGTAAGTGCTGATCCTTCTTTCTTAGCAACTTAGGTATTAAATTACGTATGTATTTAATTTGAACTTCATTTACCTAAATTTAAATGTTTTGTTAACATGTTGGTAATTGCAAATATGTTTAAAGTTTGTAATTCAGATTTTTCTTCTCTAATATTCTTAGGAATACCTAACAAATCTAAAAAAAAATCACCAACTACCACATAATTTTATATTTGTTAGTAATTTGACATTACACATTACAAGAGATGAAGTTTTCAGGTCAATTAGCTAAATGCAATGACAAAGTCACAAACCACAGTCTAGTAATTATAAAATGTTGCATAAAGTTAAATTCATAATTAGACAGATAATGTACATGGAAATGATGGATGATGGAAGCTTGGGACTCATCACCACAAGACTGAATTGTCACTGCAAGTTGGCTCTTGGAAGATCCATAGAAACAGTACTGGGCCACACATTATTTAAAAGTCATACTAGTCACTGAAGTATCGAAACCATTTGTGTTCTGAAAATACACACATAACCATTCATTTTTCTAACTGATAGCAATGAACACAAAGGGGAAATATCAACACACATAACTTTTAATCACTAAAAGGAAAACACTTTTGCAGTCTTTAATCTGACTAGTATTTTTACTCCATTAGTTTATGGGCATAGAAGCTATGGATGCTAGAATCAGCCAACTCTGTCTTCTGTAAAATTATTGTTACACAGTATAAATAAACAGACAGTGCAATACTTTGAAATGTACAAGTCAATACCTTTTGGCAAATGTAAATATTTAATAGAAATACCTTAAATGTTGAGACTTAGGATATATTGTACCACCTTCAACACCATCTTACGGAAATTCACAATTAATCTTTTATCCCTCACCCCTGGTATCTGGAAACCACGGATCTGATTTCTGTCGCAATGATTTTACTTTTTCTAAGATTTTTATATGTACACAATCATAGTTTTAGAGTTTCTATTAGCTTGTATTCTATTTAATAATAATAACAGTAAAAGGAATCATAAATATATTTCTTTAGGTTTTTTAGGGGGATTCTTTTGAGATTCACACATGTTTTAGTATGAATGACCCTATTTTTTATTATTATTTAGAAATGGTGGGGTGTCTTGGATATTTTTCTCTCATTGCTGAGACAAAATTCCTGACACTCAATACAAAGGAAGAAAAGGTTTATTTGACTCACAATTCATTGAGATTTCAGTCAATAATCATCTAGCTCTAAGGCAGGGTTTCATGGCAAGGGTCAACAATTCAAGGTGGTCAAGGACAGCTAAACACCAAGAGTAAAAAGAGGGGAGAGCAAACCAATACTATATGATGGCTTGCCACCCACACCATCTCCCTGCCTCCTCTTCCACAAGCTCAGTATTTGACAAAGTGAACACCTTCTCCCCCTGCTGAGTCACTTAGCTAAGCTTGTAAATTTCCCAAATTGACACGATGAACAACATCCTAGAGGTAAGGACACGTCCTCTAAACCCCAGGATGTTGAACTGCTGAGTTACTTAAGCTTCTAGACTGCAAGTTGAAACAATGCATCAACAATTACAATCCACCCCTCCTCACCTTGACAACCTGGACACATTTCTTTATACTAGTTGCCAAATACAAAGTAATTCTTAAAATTATGTATAACATATTATACCTATCCCACATACAAATGGAAACACACTGATTTCCTCACCAGAATAGAAGATACATTTTCCTTGGGTGATATTTATTCTTCACATTTTACAACCCGAACATCATAACACAGCTTTAGCAGTGTCTTAGTTACTCTTCTCTCCTTGCTGGGACAAATACCTGACACTCAAAATGAGGGAAGGAAAGGTTTATTTAGCTCACAGTTACTGGAGGTTTCAAGACACTGGAGGAGAGGCTGAGATGCTGCTCTGTCCAGGATGACCCTCTCCACCTCTCTGAGAAAGTACAGGTTAGCCAGTTTAATGGTTCACACCTCTATGGCCCCGCCCCTTAAGCTCTGCCCTGGCCCTGTGTCACTGCCCTCAAGCCACTCACTACTCCTCCAGCTGCATCTGCCCCATGACCTACATGAGGCTTTGGGGTGTAAACTAGATACAAACCATAACACAATCCTTAAGTACCAGTATTAAGTCTATCAACATTATATTATAGCCATAGCGTTTCTCCTGATTCCCCAAAGACTCATGAATATCCATTTGTGCAAAAGACATTTAGTCCACTCTGCAAGAGTTGCCAAAATTCTAAGTTTCAGCGTTGCTGAAAAGTCCAAGACCCAAGACAGCTCCACGATAAAAAGCAAACTCTTAGCTTCAAGCCCCTGTACTAATAAAAAATTAGACATTTTCAAAATTCACCAGTATAAAATAAACATTTTCATTCCAAAAGTTATAAATAGTGGGATGCAAAAGATTGGGCTAAAGCAATTCCAAAATCTACCAAGGCATTGAGTCCTACAGTCCCACATCTGGCATCTGAAGCAATCTGTGGCAAATGGTGAACTCCCAAAGGCTCAAGAGACTCCAGTCTATGGCACTTCTGGTGCTTACAGCTCCCATAGCTCCTCTCTTGGGCCTGCTTTGCTCCCTCTTTGTAGCTTTCCCTAGATGACTCATGCTTCTTGCTTTTGCAAGCTTCTTGGGTCTTCACTGTACCTTAGGCTTCTCACTCACAGCTGCAAACCCTTTCCTCTCAGGGTCACACTGCCTGGACTCCCAGGCTTTCTGAAATTGAGGTGGAATTGTTTTTAACCCCATGACTCTTGCATGCTGCATGAATCTAAAACCAGAATCACGTGGATGATAGTAAGGTCTGGTGTCAGTTAGAGCAGTACTCGGGCTTTCCTCTCTTGGCTGTAGGTGTCTAGTGACTGAATTGCTGACACTATGGATCTGATTCTGAGGAACAAATTTTATATATTGCTGTCATTCTGGAACACAATGCTCTACAGCTTTCACCTCAAAGCAAAGTTATTCACACTTGTAGTTTTGATCCTGCAAAGGGTGGAAACTTGCTGCTTCTTCTGATGCCTTCAGCCATCTTTTGTATTCTCCTTTTGCTTTTCAGCAATAGAGGTCTTCTCATCTTCATTGGATCATCTTTGGATGTTGAGAGCTCTGTTTAAGCACAGCATTTAATGACATCTGGCCATTACCAATATCCATGTGGAGCATGCCTCAAAGGAGAGGTCACCAAGGAAAATTGATTCCCTCTTTGAGGAGGAACATTGACAAACCTGCACTCTTTCAACCCTGTTAGTTAAATCTCCCTCAGCTATATTCCAAATATATTCTTCTTATGTAGATGTTTTCTAAACTTAGACTTATAACAACATATACATACCCAAAGCAATATTGCCTAATAAATTCTTTTATGAACGTGGGTTGGCCCCTTACTACATTATGCTGATATTATCTATGATTGAATTTCAGGTTTATAATGGAAGTATTCTCTACTTCTTTGTATAATCTTAGAGTTGCATAAACTGATTTTCTTACTTTTCTGTATTTGATATAGTTTTTCATTCAAGTAAGGATTTCAAATTATTTTCATAATGGCTTTTATTGAGAAATCAAAAGTTTTATTCCAATAATATTTTAATATTGTATTTTATTAACTTGAAATAGTTTCTAAATATAAGTGAGCAATCCAGTACTCTTTTATTTTTTATTTTTTAAATGTAGTTAGTTGTTGCAAGGTCTCACCACACATCTCAGACCAGTGGTGACCCTCCTGCTTTCAGCTACCCCAGCGCTGAGATTACAGGTACGTACCATCACCCCTGGACTCTGGCTGGCTCAACCCACCCTGCGGGGGGTGGGGGGGGTGCTGGTGCAGCATGTGGTACTGGAAATCAATCCCTGCCCTTGCCTAAGCTTGCGTAAGCAGGCTCTTTAGTCCACTGAGCTGTCTCACCGGCGCTCAGTACTCTTTCAAATCAGAACATTAAAATGCATTCAATTGCCCATGTGCCTTCAGTTTTACTGTTAAAAAGTCTCATGTCCATTCATCCATTAAACTCTGAGTTTTGTTATCTTTGATAACCTTAAATTTCACTATGTATTAGGATTTTGATGTTGTCCCTACTCTTTGAAAATCTGTTTTAAGGAGAGATATTTCATTGACCTAAATATCTGGAGAAATTATGTTCAGCTTTCTTACCATATCTTCAAAAATCTAATTTTTTTTAAAACTTGTATTTTGTTTAATCTTGAAATTTACAACATACATAGAATGATCAAAAGGCAAATTGAATATTTAATCTTTCAATATTGATTACAACAAAAGATAAATTGTCATTATTCCCTCCAGAATACTCCTTACTTTGAGCATACTCAGCCTGTTTTTTTTTTTTTTTTTCCTACTTTCTGAAGCAATTCTGGAAGCTCTTGTCATGTTTAGCTACAACAGATCATGTGTACTTGCATCGTGCTAGCTGCTTTGATACCTTGCACTGGTTCAAAATGTTTGCCCTTCACAATCCTTTGGACTTTGGGGAAGAGATTACAAGTCACACAGCACAACATCTGGTGAATGATGACAGTGAGGACTCACTGTGGTCTTTCACAAGCCTGCCTTTCTGTTGTATAGTGTTTGCCTACAGCATTCACTGTGATTTGTTCACACCTGTAAAGACACTCAAAAAGAGGGCTTCCACAATTGCTGCAGGAGGTGACAAGTACAATAGAATACATAAGTTCAAAAATGGTGAAGGTTTGAAGGACATTAACTGCAATGTGTATTTTACCATCAATTTTAATTTAAATATTCACTGAACTTTTTTTAGCACCCTTTGTATGTGTTAAGGTTTTTCTGTATTGCCTGTCATATTTTTCTCTCTCTGTTCAGCCTTTCATTCATTTAATATTTGACTTTATCAATCCTATTATTTATCTTCATTAGTCTCTCAACTTCATAAACATATTTGTCCATTTCATTTAATCACCTAGTATTATCTCCCTTACTGTTTTTTTTTTTTTTCAAATAACTGATATCCTTTATCACTCTAAATACGTTCATCATGTTTTCATTGAATTCTTCCTCTGTTTTCTGTTGGTTGCCATTTTCTGGCTAAGTGTTATGCAGGTGATGAAGTTTATTTTTGCATGAGCTGTACTCTTGTCTTGTTGGGCTTTCCTTGATTTTGATGTTACTTTACCTAAAAGTGAGAAATTTGAAATGGTGAAGTTTAGACTCCATTGTACATTGATCTTAGTAAAGAACACTAGTTTTGGTAGTGATAGACCATATAGAACTACAGTGCCAGTGCCTCCTTTATTTTATTTTATTTTGTTTTCTGTGGCCAGCTCAGCTCGCCCTGGGAGTGGGGCTGGCCTGGCATGTGGTGTCATGAATGGAACTTCGGTTCCAGTGCTTACCTGAGGTGGCCTATGCAGGTGCTTTAGTCTGCTGAGCTATCTTGCTGGCCCTTTTTATCCTAATTTTTGCTATTCAATCCTCTTATAATCCTATTTTTCTTCCTCTCCCAGAGAACCTAGAATACAAGATCATGATATGATTATTGTGTTGGCTCTTCAGGCTTCACAGCATTTTTGTAAGACTCAACACAATACTTCATGATCAACTTTCTTTACTATACAAATATAAAAAGAATTTTCATCATAATAAGGCCAATTTAAGACTTTCTTTTTTTGTATTTTACGGAAGGGTCTACAGAGTGTTCAGGGTCTCACTACTAGATCTGACCAATGGTGATCAGCCTGTTTACAACTTCCCAAGAGCTGGAATTACAGGCACATGCCACCACACCCAGTCTCAATTGTTTTTTTAGCATGCCCTGAGGGCAGGGCCGCAGGCACAAGGATTGAACCCCTGAAGACTTTCTGATAGAATTCTAGACAATAATCCAAGAGATTTGAGAAATATTTATATTTAAAATATTAAATCAGGGGATGGGGAGATGAGATGGCTCAGTAGAATAAGCACTTCCCTGCAAGTACAAGGGTCTGAGTTCAATCCCTGGTTCCACCAAAAATAAATAAATAAATAAACAAACAAAATATTCTTTATTTAGAACTTATATCACATGTATAGTCTATGCTTTCCTTAACATACACAACTAATTTAAAGTTTAATTTGTAATTAGGCACAGTGGGAAATTACTAATGATTAATTAAGGCAATTATAGCAACATAATGAAGTGAATGTTATTTAAAACTCATGCATTTCTTACTTATGGAAGCACCTTATTCATTTTTCTAGACTGTACTGACTTTTATTGAAATTACAGAAAATGAAGCCATGAATTAGAGTCCTACTGACAGGTAGTTCAATTAGAGGGACAGTTTCTGCTTCTACTTCAACTGACCAAAGGAACAAAAGAACTGACAGCAATGAGAAATTAGCTAAGCTGGTTTGCACAAGTTCTCTATGTTTGCTTTAAGTACTGAAATCATGTATCCGTTACCCATCATCATCATCATCATCATTATTATTATTATTATTATTTTGACAGAACTGGAGATTGAACTCAGGCCCTTTCACTTGCAAGGCAAGTGCTTATTCTATTGAGCCATCTCCCCAGCCCCAACAGTTATTTTTTAAGAATCACATTTTTCCTGTTAATATTTGTGAACTATTTTGATAGATCATTGTCTACATGTAGGTGTGGTCCAATTCTAGTTTTACATAAACAGTGTCTTTTGAAGAAAAGTAGGAAGTAATAGGTATCTGACTTGTATTTTTAAAATAATTCACTGTTGAATTTATAAATTTTTTTCTCCAGTTAAGAAATTGTGTTCCTCCCTTTCCATTGTTATGATTGTCATTCATTTTCCATTCATTTCTGAGACAAGGAAAACAATGAGTTTATGATGAGCAGAGAAAGATCTATCAGGCCCCACTCACGTTTCATGCACTGAGGACTGATGTCAGTTACTGTCAGACACCAGTGATTTTCTCCATAAATCTCCTTTTCTTTGCAAAAGTGAATCATTGTTCCCTCATACTGCACAGACTCTCATTCTTGTGTTCTGTTGTATAAAATTTAATGAGAACAGCCACAGAAAACATCAAGAACAGAGTATGTATCAGTGAAAATTTCTCAATTTTATTGAAATATTCTCATATAATTACATGTGCTGCTTTTTAAGCTATAACTTTAAAAACTGGGAAAAGTATGCCTTTATAAAATAACTGTACAATATTAACACTAATACTGCTCATTAATGTGTGTTAGAGTGCATCTGTATAGATTCATATATGCATTCATAGATACATATATATTACATGACATATACAATGACACACTTCCAGTATCACAGGTTTTGATTTAAACTCATGCTTAAAGGATGGCTTGGTGGGATTCGCTTTCTCCCTTGGCCAGGCCCTGATTATGAGAACTTCACTTAATTCATTTTTCTCCTCGGCAACAGCTGTCTCTTGCTTGACTGCTCCTGTTGTCTGTTGCCAGGGTCATGCTCCTTGAAGCAGACAGCTGGGCCTTCTTGATGGAAGATTCCCACCTCTATAATTCACCTAGACCTCTCTAATTCACTACCACCCATCATCTGCCAGAGGTACAGCTTTACGATTGTTCGAACACATCACAAGATCTATCTGTGTGCTTTGCCGTTTGGGTACACTAATCTCTTTTTTCTGAGACTGTGCTTCTTATGGGAGAGGTTATTGTTTCTAGTCAGGGGTGTGAAAAGGTAATGAGAAAGTGCTTAATTTATGGTCTCTATTTCCATTTGGCTCATCTGTGTTTGTGTGTACTTTCTAGATATTTCCCCAAGGAACACTTAATTCATCCAAAATATTTCACATATAAATCCAACCTTATGTGGTAACTTCCCTGACACATGGCATAAACTCATTTCTCTCTATTTGCCAATTTGGCTCAATAAGATCAGGAAAGGAAAGTTTCCCTGATCAAATGGAAGGGAAAAAAAGAGTTCTAATGGAAAGAATATAGGTCCCTTTTCTATTGCAATTCCCACATTCCCTCCAAATGAAACCCATAAAACACTTGCAGTTTTATTTTTGCAAAATAATGGAGGGCTAGCTGTTGGATAGAAGAAGGAACCAGTTTAAAGGCTTGCTGATGTTGGAGATTTTGAGTTCTTTATTCTCAGAGTTAAAAGCCTCTGGAAGAGCAAAAGATTATATCTGTGTCGGCATTTTACTATGGTGGGATCAAATGCCACTGATTCCTGCTCATTAGGGCTGCTTCTCCCTCACCTGGGAGACTTAAAGAAGTCTTTATGAGAGCTCAGTGAGGATTAGCTTCATAAGCGAGGATAATAAGAAAAAAATCTGTATGGTTGGTCTTAATTTGTGAGAGAATGAGATCATTTAGTTGCTATGCCCTGGAAACCTTTAAAAATTTAAATACATTATAGTCAGAAATATACTTTTTAATACTTTAAAGGCTATGAGAGATGGGAGAACTACAATGATACTTTGTTATTTTACACTAAATGAGAAAGACTAGTATTGGTGGTCTCAAAGTCAAACTAATAAGACCATTTCTAATAAAACTAACTACTAATTTTTTGATCAACTTGAGCAAATTAAAGTGAGAGCATGGTTTGGCTGAGTTGTGTATTTGTTATAACCTCTAGGGTTTGTTTGTTAGTTTGTTTGTTTCAGAACCAGGGATTGAAATCAGGCCTTGTGCTTGCCAAGGAAGCGCTTATTCTACCAAGCCATCTCCCTGGCCTACCTCTAGTTTTAATTTAGAAGATATTTATCCTCTGTTCTAGTATTTCTATCAATACACAATACCTCAAACACATCTCTCGTAGCCTTTAAAGTATTATAAATAAACATATAGATATTTTCTAATGATCTGTATTGATCTAATTGCCATTTGTTTTCAGCATTATTTTGAAAGATCCTTAAATCAGATTGTCTCTCTATATAGTTGGAAGATTTGTGGTCCAGAAAATAGGAGAATGTTTTAGGATCAGTGTACTTTCTTTTTCTAAAGAAAAGTGTGCTTTTCTTTACTCCAAACTTTACACCCTTCAGAATGTCCTATAACCTTTGTGAAAGCTGGTTATTTTTATAGAGTGGATATGCCCAAAGTTTCTAAGAATTTATTTAAACTATACAAATATATGATATTAAATCTATATTTATAGATAAAAAATCTTCAGTACAAAACATCTAAATATCTTCAAACTATGTAGTTGTTACTACCTTTCATAGTATTTTGTTCAGTTGTTTCTTAAATGGACAAAAACCTTGCTTGGGACCTAAGGTAGACTAGATACCATGCAAATATGACAAAAGCAAAAATAAATATACAAACAAACAAACAAATAAGACAGTAGCTCAGTGGAGTATGTGGTTGACATGCACATGTTCATGTATTTAATCCCTCTTTCACCTAAGAAATAAGACAGTTATTGTCATAAAATTATATTTTTGCCATGCCTCTTATTATATTGTGTATTCACAATATGATATTCATTATGTTTTTGCATATCTAATTTTTCCAACCATATTTTATTATTGAAGAATGCAGATTGTTTTGTGATTACACCTGACATACAAACAAATTATTTTCTTTAAATCACAACAGATACTAATTAGAATGTCCTCAACTGAAGTATTCACAATTGAATCATAACACAATCATGATCTTGTAACCACATATTTTAGTGGAAAATTTTAATTTTCTTTCCTTAATTAAAATGTAAAAATGTCGTTTCACTGTCTGCTTTCACATAATAGAAATGCCTGAATATCTGATGCTCATCTCTCTTTCCTCTATGAAGGGGAATGCAATAGAGGTGGTTAAGAGCAACTGCCAGAGGTAGAATTCCATAGCTCTGAGGCCTTCACGTAAGCCAACTTCACTGCACAGAAAATTCAGGTAAGAGTTGAAGAAATGGAATCTCATGAAGAGCTGAGCCAGGTTCAACATGCTCTGATTCTCAGTGATAAGAGAATGCTTCCCTTTCCTTCTTTTGTATTTTTTCTAGAAGATACTGGTCACATTATATAAACTGCATGTCTAACACTCCTTTTTAGGAATGTATAAAATCTCTGTTTTACAGGGAAGTACATGATGTTACTGAGAAATAAATCTTTGTGGATTTTGTTCACATGGCTACTGGTGATTATGCCTGCATTTTATTCTAAGGCCCTGAATGGTAAACAAGCTTAGTCTTGCATCATGACCCAGCTGGACAATGCCTTTTATGATTCAAGTACTCTTAAAAAGTGTATATTGTGTCATCTTTTGATGTTATAGTCTATAAGTGTCAATCAGAGGGTCGGGGAGAGGGCTCAGTGGAATAAGCACTTCCCTGGCAAGCATAATGGCCTGAGTTTCAATTTTCCACACACAAAAAAATCAACCATGTCAATTTCATTAGGTCTTTCTTTATCTTTATCTTTATCTTTTTCTTTTTCTTTTTTTTTCTGCATTTTAGAGAAGGGTCTACAGGGTGTTCAGGGTCTCACTGCTAGATTGGATTAGCAGTGATATGCCTGTTTACAGCCTACCAAGAGCTGGGATTACAGTCTCCCCTACCATGGCCAGTCTCAATTGCCTTCTCAGCATGTCCTGGGGCTTGGGAACCCCTGGCTCCTGCACTGGCTTAAACATGCTTTAATCCACTGAGCTCTTTTTGTTTTGTTTTGCCGAACCAGAGATTGACCTCAGGCCTTTGCACTACTGAGCCATCTCCCCAGCCCTTCTGCTGAATTATTTGGCTGACCCTAATTTTGTTAGTTTTGTTATCCATATCCTTTGTGTGTGATGATTCATTTTTTTCTGTTATTGAGAGATATGTGATAATCTTCATTTTGAACACAGGTATGTCTCTGCTTTTATGTATTTATTCATTTTTATGTATTTAGTAGAGGGTCTACAGTGTCTCACTACACAGATCGGACTCATAGTGATCCTCCTGTTTTCAGCCTCCAAAGCGCTGTGATTACAGGCACATACCATCACATTCAGTCTCAATAGCTATGTCAGTGCACCCCAGGGTCAGGGCCAGCAAGGCATGCCAAGGATGGAACTCCGGTCCCTCTGTCTGCCTAAGCAGACACTTTCATCTGCTGAGCTATCTGGCTGGCCTTGTCTTTCCTTTTTATTTTTATTTTTTATTTTTTTGGCTGAACTGGGATTGAACTCAAATCAGGCAAGCGCTTAATCTACTGGGCTATCTCCACAGCCCCTTGTCTTTCCTTTTAATTCTGTCAATATTTGCTTCACAACATTCAAATTTAGTATTGTTATAAGTCACTTTTATCATGAAGTGCAGTCCTCTATATGCTTAAATATTTTTCCTTAATGTCATGTTTGTCAGCTGTACATATAAATGTCCTTCCCTAGCATGACTCAAATTCATTGACTTATTCAATTTCTTCCTTTTATTGTCTAAAAAAATAAAAAAATTTTAAACCTCTTTATTTTAAAAATAATATTATTGAGTGCTCTAAAAATGAAACATGACACTGTCTTTTGTGTAGCTTAATAAAAAATATGTTTGCAACACTTCCTAGTTAAAACTAGAACTCTTGAGCATTCATCCCTTCCCCTTGAGTGTCATTATTGTGCATTTTGATAATGTGTATGATTTCATCCTGGGAATAAAATAATCATTTGCAGTCTCCTCACCTATTTAATGTCTCTTTAGTTATTTGGACCTTGTAGCATCTCTCTGCTATTTCCAGATTTATTTTTCTGCCTCAGGATCTCTCATTGGTGTTTCTCATAAAGGAAGCATTCTGGGTGTAAATTTATTTTCTTTCTGGTTCTTCATCTGAATGAGTCATTTCTTAGCTTTAGGTTTAAAGGCTATTTTGGCTTACCGTAAAATTCTACATGGGCCCTTGCTTTCTTCCATCGGTTGCTGTTCTTCTCTTGCCTCAATGTGTTTGTTGAGGCACCAGCTCCCTATCGCTGCTCCTCTGAACACTGACATCTTTTGTATATCTTTTGTATGTACCTGCTCTTGTCTCTTTTGCTTTAGTTTTCAGTAATATGATTATGAAATGAGGGTCGCTTAAGATGGAATATAACCTTGAATGGCTTTGGAATCAGCGTTGAGGAGTAGCAGACACCCTTTCTAGGCAGGCCTAGGAGAGTCAATATCTTGTCTTGGGGCTCTGTGTCTGGTCTATGCTCCCTTGCCCCCTGACATTGGCCCTTCCACTGCTTCGTGGGCAAAACAAACTAAGCATCTTGATTTAATCAAGATATTCTGCCATGTTGAGTAGTTGTTGGCATTGCACATGGAATTAGTTCCTCAAACTGTGAACTAAATCAAACCCAGCCTCTTTGTGCTGTGGTGTCAGGTAGTCTGTGTCAGTGACAAGAGAGCTAACTAACAGGAAGCCCTCTACCATTCTCACTTTGCAACTATTCTGATGAGATCCATAGAGGATTTTGAATCTGTACACAGAGATTTCACTTGTTTAAAACAGTAATTTTAGGGGCCGGGGAGATGGCTCAGTGGAATAAGCACTTCCCTGGCAGGCGCAAGGGCCTGAGTTCAATCCCCGCTTCCTAATAAATAAATAAATAAATAACAGTGATTTTAATGTTGCTTCCATTTTTTCATCTGTACCTTTTTTTGAATCCTTCTAAGACTACGATTACACGTATTCAGATGCCTGCTTTATGTGTGCTATCTCTCATGGATAATTTTGGTCTGGAATTCTTGCTTCACACTGAGAATGCCAGTCTCCTAATTCTAACTTACTATGCATCTATGTTGCTGTGTCCACTCTGCTGCTCAGTCTGTGAACCTCTAATGTATAGTAGTTTTTCCTGTGTGTAAATTTTACTTAATATCTCCACTAATTTGAAGCAAATTCAGTGTAACACTGATTTTCTTGAACAGATTGAAAATAGTATCTACTTATACGAAAGTTCGTTATACTAAAATACATCGTATCTAATCTTGTTCAAACTACTTCTCCTTGTTTCACCAATCCCATAATTCTTCCCACCTTCTAAGCAGTTCAGAAAGTCTTCTTTCATGAGTATTTTTACAACCTTTGATCAAAAATTCAGTGAAGACCCCTGCTGCATTCGATCCAGTGAAGAGCCAGGCTCATAAGGATATCACGGCTGGTCTTCATCTGCCTTATTCAGGGCATCTAACGTCTCATTTCTGGCGGTTACCAAAGTCAAAGTGGCCAAAGATGATAAATCTTATGAATGAAATTAGGATACTGAGGCAGGCAGGTTATAGCTAGTGAAGATAGTCAAGAAAGACGACTGTCAGAGCTACTGCAGAAAGTGGCAAGAACGATAGCACAACTGCATTTAAAGGAAAGGGTATTTTGAGGAGGAATTCATGGAAATGTGTATTTTTTTTATTGGTCTTGTCTTCATTTGTTTAGGAAGTGGTTTCCCCACCCCCAATTTTTAAAATTTTATTTTAAAGAGTAAAAACAAATGGCGGAAACAAGGACAAAAACAGAGCAACAAGTGACAGAACAAATGGTAGATAGTTTCAAAACAAGAACAAACATTTAACAATAGGGCCAGCTAGATAGCTCAGCAGACTAAAGTGCCTGCTTAGGCAGATGCGGTAGCTAGGATTGGATCCCCAGTGCACTGAGACGGTAAGCGTGACTGGGTGTGGTGGCACGCACCTGTGATCCCAGCGCTCGGGAGGCTGCACACAGGAGGATCACTAGAAGTCCGATCTACATAGTGAGATACTGTAGGCCCTGTACAAAATGCAGAAAAAATTAATAATAGTTGTTATATTGTGCTGAGCTGGCC
>NDGM011037974.1:0-18233 GCA_002564305.1 Octomys mimax | reverse complement strand
TGTTGGACTTCCCAGTGTCCTGAACCATAATCCAAATAGATTTCAGCTCATTATAGATCACCCAGTGTCTCACTTAGTCTTTTCTTGCTGCTGGGACAAATACCTGACACTCAAAATGAAGGAAGGAAAGGCTTATTTAGCTCAGTTACTGGGGGTTTCAATCCATACTCAGCTGGCTCCAAGGCAGACTGGTACATGGAAGAGGGCAGCAGTTTATAGCACTGGAAGGCAACAAAACAGCAAGAGCAAAAGTGGCTACAGAGTGCAAATCCATCTCCCTTAAACTGCATTCAGGCCATCTGCCCCAGGCTGGGTGTAGTACTCACGCCCATAATCCCAGCAGCACTTACACCATAATCCCAGTGGATCTTGACTTAATCACAAACTCTAAAAGTCTGCCCTATGACTACATGAGGCTTTGGGGGGGATAACTAGATACAAACTATAGCACCCAGTCTGTAAGACTCTGTTATAGCAACACAAAAGAGACAAAGACAACTCTTTTAATTTTGCTCAAGGCTTCAAGGCCTTTTCTGCATCCTCCAATTAAGATAGCTACTCCTTCCTCTGAGCACATACATCCCTTTTATAGGCTGAGCATATTGTCTGTTGTTTAGTATGGGTCTTCTCCCCAGCTAGCATCTTCCATGTCTCATTCGTCTATCCCCAAAGCCTGGCATACAGCTTGATTCACGGTGGCTATGCCCTAAGGATTGCTGGGTAGAAACGGAGTGAGAGTGAGCGGGTGGATGCTGTTGATGGCATTCACATCCAGGAGTGCAATGCCAATGCAGAAGAGACATTTTGGATCAAATACACAAGAGATTTGGATTAAACCAAAATAATACCTGAATGTATACTAGGAAGAGATGCTAGATGGAATTGGAGAAGCACAATGACAGAACTGGCTCTGGCACTAATATTCTGTATGACTTTGGGTAAATTATTTCCTTTATCTCCAGTTTCTGCTGTAAGACAGAAGGCAAGACCCACTGACTGCTGATAAACCTACTAGCTTTGACTTCTTTAAATCCCAAATCACTGAGGCTGCTGGCAACTTGCTATACGAAGGATGTTAATATTAGCTTCAGAGAGGAAGAAAACTGTTTTCCCAGTTTGGGCCTAGATCGTGTGCAACATTTGCACTGAAGTTGTGACAATATGCCTTGGTAAGCACATCCTTTTCTCCTAAACACTCCTACTCAGTGCAGTACTGGTGTGGAAGAAGTCCCGTAGATTTGGCTTGGTTGCCTACATATTTCCAAGTTAGCTTCCTCTGCTTACTATTAAATCACCCCTCAATCCAACCAACCAACTCATCCACCCATTTTTGTATCCACTTAATAAATAGTCAAGTACCTCAAGATGCCCAGCACTGTCCCAAGTCCTGAGGTAGGAGACATCCCCATTTTGGTATGATGGTTGTACATGACAGTGCTTGTGCTGGAGAGAGACATGTGAGTTTTGCCACTGGGGAGCCCTCTTCAAACAGCTCTTTGTCATAAACACTTAAGAAAAATGTACAATGTGTACAAAGTGTACAAGGTTTCCACTACCCACAAAGGTAGTATATGAGAACCAGGGATAATTAACTCATACAAGGGAGAATCTTCAAAGCTTTGAAGACGTGCCTTTCAGTAAGCAATCAGGCACCAGCAAGACCATCCGTAGAAAACATGGAAGCAGTTGTCACCTTAGCATATGAAAAACTGGCTGGAGAGCCGTCTGAAAGCAGAATGGGCTGTCCGGGAAGATAATGAGCTCCTTGCCCGGAAGTGATCACACAAGGGCTCAATAACCATCATCGGCTAGGGACGTCGCAAAGAGAATTCAAGCATGGAGTGGAAGAGTCGGACAAGGTGATCTTCAAAGCTCGCTTCCCACTCTGAGGTCCCAGAAGTTTAGGAGCAAGATGGTTGTTTGTGTCTAGCTCAGCACATACTATTGTTGCATTCAGTGTGCTGTGTGTGATGGTTATTTTTGATTGTCTACTTGATCAACTTGAGAGAAATGTCGGAAATCAGTGGAGCCCTCTCACCTGAGGATTTTATTTCATCCTTGGCTCCTTCCTGCTTGGCTCTTCCTTGACCCTGTGCTTCAGGGATGCCATAGGCTCAGAGGCTTTTCTCTGCCTCACTGTTCTGCCATGTTACTTCCTTGGAGGCAGCCAGGTGTGGACAGAGTCCTTTGAAACTGTGAATCAAAATAAACTTTCCTCCTTCCTTAAATTGCAGGTATCGGGTGGTTTGTCCCAGCAATGGAAAGCTGAGCGGTGCACCACACATCCCTCTCTGAGGGTCCCTGAATCTTGATGGAGGTCAGTTGGCAGAGAATAGGGAAGCCTCTCCACTAGAGCAGTTGGTTTGCATCTGAAAATAGTGTAGCATCAGGAACCCTTAGAGAAATGAAATTGTTAGCTAGGAAAAACAGAAAGGAAGAGAGAGCTGTCCTAAAAAATACCGAGTAGGTTTCAACTACTTTCAACCCGACCCCTTCTTCAAGCAGAATTTTCCAACAGCATTGGGTCAGCAGAGATGCAAAACTATCTCCAGCATGAATTTCTGTAGCACGGAGTCTGTTGACCAACTCAGCCCTGATGGAATTAGGAGTTTGCTGACAACTGCACCTGTCATCTCTACATCCTTGACAGGCAAGTCACTGTCTTAGAACACAAACCTGAGATTGCCTTTTTTCATATTAAAAATTAAAGCTGTCAGTGGAACAAAGAACAGAGTTCTTTCTGAGTGCCCCCTATACCACACACCACCACCACGAATCTCATTTAACCCTGCAAACACATACGGGAGACAAATGCCAGGGAAGAACCTTGATCACCAGCTGGCAGGGAGACTTAAACGAGTTTCCATGGCCCCTTTTCTGCACTCACCCACACAGGGGTTCTGGGTACATCCTGGGCTTCTCTTTTATTTCTCTGTAGGAGAAGCAGATGAATGTGGCTGCCTGGAGACTGGCGTTTATTGGAGGAATAAATCTCTTTGGCTAAATATGAGCCTTGCCGAGAAAACAAAGGAGCTGCTTTTAATGACCAAGGTTTAAGTAGAGCTTGGCAACAGAAGGCAGAACCCCAATTAAGAAGAGATGGGAAATTGGGGTCCTAGAGACCACTTACACTTCCATGAATATTTACCAAGCACCCACTGGGTACCAGGAATGGTGCTTGTTGCTGGGTTTTAAAGATAAATAAGATACCTCCCCCTGCCCTCCAGGGGCTGGTACTGGAGAGGGGTGGCATTGTTTCAGGCTAAAGGAAGAGGACAGAGAAAGGTGAGAGAACTACAATCATGCTATGATGTAGTGCTGGGAATGACACACAGGAGGGAGGCAGAAGAGGCTTCCAGGGAATGTGCAGTTTGACCTTGTCCTAAAAGATGTTAAGAGAGGGAGAAGACAGTTCTCCCAGACAGAAGGAAGAGCACATGTACAAGGAGAAAACAGTACAAGCAGAAAATGAGAGAGCAGTGGAGATTGTGAAGAGAGAAGCTGGAGACGTGGACCAGTCTGACTGTGAAGGTCACAAGCACCATAAAGGCTTTGGGACATTGTTCTGTAGCCAGCAGCTCCCAGAGTCTCAGACACAGACTAGCCCAGGGAGCTTATATCATAGAACTGATTCTAGGGCTTTACCTCCAGTAAGAGGGCTCCTGCAGGTCTGGGGTGTACCCTGGAAATCTCTTCAGGCAGGCAGGGATGCCTGGAGGAAGCTGAGACATGGGAGAGAGGGGGTCACAGAAGGGGCATGGCTCTGTATTTGGGGGCCCTCAGCTGAAGGGACGTGATTGGCAAAAAGAAGGGGATAGAATGGAAGTTTGTGAGTAGTGGGTGTTGACGGGCAGGGCCACCCTCAGAGAGACGCGCACAGAGCCCTCTGGTCTGCTACCATGAGGCCTTTCTTGGCAGACTTGCCACACCACCCAGAGTGACATGCCCAGGAAAGTAACCTGGGCCTGGAGGGAAGTGCGGCAGGATGCACCTGCTCAGTGGCTGTGCCCAGGGAGGGTGGCTGTCACCAGGGAGCTAGATCTCATTTATGTGTTGTGCCACTAATTAAACCCAAGGTCCCAAGGAGGGATGGGGGCTGGCTCCCAAGCTTCAAGTGAAGCTGGAACACAAACAGGTACCAAGGAAGGCAAGTGGCCTGCCCCACTGATGCTGCCATCCAATGATGTCGCCGTGACTACCCAGTCCCCGGGGATCTGCCCCAGCCTGTGCCTCCAGGTGGCCTGGCTTCTCATGTTACCAGCTGCCTGGCACAGGGAACTGGGCTCAGAGGAGCTGTTCCTTCATCCATGTGTCCAGAAGCCCAGGAGCCTCCGTGCGGTCCATCTGTCATCTAACGTCCTGATTAGCGGCTGCTGCGATGCTGGTGTTCAAGACAGGAAAAGTGGCAAAAGCAAAGAAGTCCCCTTTCTCGTCATGGAGCTCCCTGAAATCACAGCAGCTTGGGCTGCATCGGGTCTAGCCACCCCCGGAAGCTGAAGACTTGCCTGAAGCCCACGACAGCCACAGTTAGCCACGCCTGCCAAAGTGGCACCTGGGAGGTACTTTAGGGACGATCTCCTAGCCCCCAGCGGAGTTTCCTCTTTTTATGTCTTTAGCACTCTCTCTACTTTCCTTAAATGAAATTAATGGGTAAATACTTTACTCATCATTTCCAAAAAATATGTTAGGCCCTGCCTGTAATGGGGAAAATACAAGGAAACTGAGATCGCAGATGTCATAGTTATCCTAGAAGACAGAGGGAGGCAGACACCTCCCTGTGGATCGAGGGTTGCCCTGGACACACACACCAGCATGGCAATGTCACCCGGGGACCCAGACCCCTGAGCAGTATTGCCATTAGAGACCCATTTTCTAACCTGTGTCATAGGAAAATGTTCTCTCACCTGGAATAATTTCTAGTGATGTTCTGAATGAAATAACACGCAACATTCCCTCAGTCTGATTGGCTACACATTCCTGTCGAAAGTGAACATTTATAGTCTGCAGAAGAAATACAGTTGCCCCTCGGTACTTTGGGGACTGGCTGCAGGCTCCGCCCCAGATACCAAAGTCTATAGATGTGCAAATCCTTTATGTAAAATGGGGCAGCGTCTGAGTAGAGCCCACACAACCTTCCTGTATACTTCAAATCCTCTCTAGGTTACTTATAATACCTACTATAATGAAAATGTTATGTAAACCATTGTAGTACTATGTTGTTTAGGGAATAACAATAAGAAAAAGGCCTGTACACGCTCACTGTGCATACATTTGCTATTATGCTCTATCTGAGGCTGATTGAATCTGTACAAATAGAACCTGTGGATATAAAAGACCCACTGGACTTTGCTTAAATGTAACATAGAACTGGGTGCTGGCTTCCCATGAGTATATAGTTTTCCACCTATTTGAATGCACAGAGGAGACTAGAAAGTTGTTTTTTTTTTTTAATGTATTTAGGACAGTGTCTATAGGGTCTCACTGTGTAGATCAGACTTATAGTGATTCTCCTTTCCTCAGCCTCCCAAGTGCTTGGATTACAGGCACGTGCCACCACATCCAGTCTCAGTCACTGTCTCAGCGCATCCCTGCAGGTGGGGCCAGCATAGCACACTGGTGATCGAACGCTGGCTGCTGCTCTGCTTTAGTCTGTTGAGCTATTTGGCCAGCCCTTCAGAAAGTGTCGAGTGACACGGAGCAGATCATTATGTGGGGCTGTCCCTTGTCTCCCTGGGCCCCACCCACTAAGTGTTGTGAGGTCCCTCTACTACAGGAACAAGCCACACATACACAGATTTCCAAAATGCCCTGGAGGAGGCGAGGTCTCTCTGAGAACCCATGCTGTGGAGCTTGCAAAGCTATTTCCTATACACCCACCAGTTTGAGGTTCCCCCTCAAGGGAGGCAGAGCAAATGGGAAACTGAAGCCCAGAGGGTATCATGCCTAGTTCACAAGGAGTTAACTCGGGGGACGGGAATTTCAGAATTTTGAGACTGGATGCTACTATGAGCCGAATGGTGTCCCTGCTCTGAAATTATCTGTTGAAGCCCTAATCCCCGTCCTCTCAGAGCAACTGGATTTGGATATGGGACTGTGATTAACATGTCAATATGCTCAGATGAGCTCTTACAGTCCAATATGGCTAACACCTACATAAGAAGCGGTCAGGACACAGACCCAGAAGAGGTGGACCCCGTAGAGGCCCAGGGGATGACACCACATGTGAGCCAAGAAGAGACGCCTCAGAAGAAACCACGACCTGCCCACATTTGACCTCAGACTTGTGGATTTTGTTGTTTAAGCACACAGTCTGTGGTTCCTCACTATGGCAGCCCTCAAAAACCCAAAAGATGGGATCCTTCAGGTCATCCAGCCTGACTGTCTGCCCCTGCCTAAATTGCCATGGTGTCACAGGAGCCAGTCTCACAGCTTCCCAGCCACCATTCGCCACACACCACAGAGCTGAAACTACAGACTCTGCATTTCACTCTAAACCAGATGAAGTAATTCACAGCCCACCAGGTAATGCAGAAAGAGTCTCCCACAAGCAGAGTCAATAGGGAAACATGTAACAACCTTTAATTGTATCTCAGATGTTAACGAGATCAGTATGGTCCAAAGGAGACTAAATCAGCCCAATTAATTACTCAAATGATGTTAATTACCCAAATCTCTGTCTACTTGACCAAAGGGAGACTTCATCATCGCCTTAGATTCTCCCACGTGCTGACTCATGTCTGGAATCTAACACTTTTGTTTTCACATATTGCTGGCCCTGTGGTTGGGGTGGAAAACCAGGTGGTTGACGACAGCGTGGCCCCACATGTGACTCACTGCTTCCTCTGGTGTCCCGTACCTAGTGCCATTCCTACTATCTCCAAAGCCCCATCCTGAGACAGCTCTGAGTACCTGCCTTCAGCTTTCTGCTTTGGCAAGAAGGCCCACAGCAAAGTGAACCAACTCCTTCCATGTTGTAGATCTTTCCATCGCAACAGCCATGGACACAGCCCGGAGTTCCCAGAGGGTGAGGCTCGGAGGCTCTATGCCAAGCCTCTCACTTGAGCTTGGGGCTTTGAGGTACCTAAAGATTGATGTGTTACAAGTTTGGCCCCCAGACCATGGTGCCACTAGGGGGTGGTTGAACCTTTAGGAAGCAGGACCTTGCTTGTGGAAGAAAGTTACATCCTTGAAGAGGAAGTTGGGACCTTGGAGGAGATATTAGGACCCTGGCTTCTGCTCTCCCTCTCTCTTTTGGTTCTCCATGGCTGTGAGGCAAGCAGCGTCTCCCGCCAAATGCTCCCATCACAATGTGCTCATTCACTATTGGCCCCAAAGTGAAGAAAACCTCATCACCTCAAGCATTTGTAGCAGTAACTGAAAGCTGACCGATGTAGCTTCCCTCCAACTCCCTCACCTGGGCGTGGTGACCACCAGCAAGATGTGTCTGCTCTGATTGGTTCCTGGTGGATTTGGGAAGGGGAGAGAGGAGTAGAGCTACGGAGAGCCATCTCTCCTAGATCTGATCTCAGAAATGGGCCACCCCAGTGCACCAGGCCTGTGCACACGCCCAACCTGAAGCCCAAGATTTGGAATCCTCACATCCTCGAATCCCTGAGGCCCTGTGGACCCTCTGTGTGCCTCTGCTTGTGGGACAGCCTGTAATCCCAGCACAGCCAGCCCCACAGCCTGCCCACGGCCAGCATCACTCCACCCAGTGGCCAGTTCTGAGTCTCGCAGTGGCTGACTCTCAATAGCAGCGTCTGCACACCAGCCCTCGGCCCCCTCTGAAACACTTGTCCCTTTGGCCGCCAGGCCACTGCCCCACCTCCTCACCGGCCAGTCTCTCTTCCATGCTTGTATTCGCTTCTCATTATGACAACCATGGCATTTGGGGACTCCCCAGGGAGTGGCTCCAGTTCCTCCCTTGGTCCTCGCTGATCCTCAAGGTTTAAGTCCCAGCTGAGCGCTGGTGGCTCCAAATTCCTACTTCTAGCCCCAGTCTCCCTTTTGCACTCAGGCCTACGTTAACGTCTGGCTCCTTGATGGGTCTGGGCTCCTGCAACTTGAGTGTCCCTCTATATGCCGCTGCTCCTCCTGCCAGCCCTTGGTCACCCTTCTGCTTACTGTATGCAAACCCCCCTCATCTGGTTCCCCTCAGTTCCCCAAAAGATGCACTTGAGGAAAGTTGCTTGACATTTTCATAGCTCGATTTTCTCTTCTATAAAAACAGGATTCTTCACAGCACTGTTACAAGCATGATGTGAGTTAATATTTTTTTTAAAAAAAATTCAGACCAGCACCTGCCACATAGAAAGCCTTCTAAACTGTTCATGTAAGCCAGCCCCGTTCCCTTTCCTCCTCCCACACCTCATGTTGATCCATCAGCAAAGCCCGTTTGGCACACATACAAAATACATCCATGATGACTTCGTGCCACCTTCTCCTCCCTGACCTAAACCAATGACTTTTAGTAAATTTATGGAGTCAGACCAACATTGTGTTAATCTCATCCTACAGCATGTCCATCACATGTCCTCTGTGCATGTTGCATCAATGGAGCCAGAGCACATGTGGACTGCCATGCTTGGCTCTTTCCACTGAGCTTCTTGTCTCCTGGCCCGTCGGTGTGTTGGTTCCACTTGGATGCTGAACACAGCTCCTTGGGTGGGCTTGGCCTCCTCGCATCTGTCCCTGCCCCTTGGTTGCCCCCAGCCCTCTACTCTAGCACAAAAATGCAGGAGTGGGTATGTGCCGGTCTGTGCCCAGACCCTCCCACAGGTCCTGGCTCAGAGTGAAAGCCAAAGTGCCCACCAAGGAGTCCTGGTCCTCTCAGTCTACAATAACAAATCCCACTGGCAGACTTAAATAGCAAGATTGTACTTCCTTTAAGGCTGTCCTTGTCGTGGGATGCTCCATCTTCTTGAGTATATTTCATCTTTTTTTTTTTTTTTTTTTTTGCCATTTCATCTTAATTACGAAGTCCTATCTCCAAGACAGGGGTGGGGGCACACATTTGACAGCCCAATATTCTGGGAGGCTGAGACAGGAGAATGGCGAGGTCAAGCCCACCCTGGGCAACTTAGCAGTTTAGCAAGACCTTTTTCTCGAATAAAAAATAAAAAGAGCTAGAGGTGTAGTTCAGTGAAAGAGTCCTAACTTCATTCAATTCATGGCAATGTAAAAAGAATATTCCCCCAAATATAGTCACATTAGAAGTTAGGGCTACAACATGAAAACAGGCGGAGTTTGCTCAGTCCGTAGCGGGAAGCCTGCATGGCTCTACCCATCCGGGCTCAAACACACCCAGCACCCTCCTACCTCAGGACCTTCATCCTCTTGCTGACCCCGTTGCCTGGGCCGCTCTTTCCCAGTGTCCTTGTGGTTCCCCTGCATCCTGATTCCAGGGACACAGGTAGATTCACTTCCTTCTGGGACTTACCGGCTTCCTGCTTCAAATTGTGCTGTGCCTACGCCACTCTCTGAACTCACGTATGGTGGATTAACTAAAGGTCAGTTTGTAGTGTGGGTCTGGGTGTGGACGGCCCACCTGAGGGCTGTTGCCATCAGTACTGCTGCAGCCTGCCTGGCTCTCAGTGGTCCAAGGGAGAAACAGCAAGGGGATTTAGAAAATAGACGAGAAACAAGATTGAGGTCAGGTGGAAGCCTCTTACCTGATGGTAAAAGAGGGCTGAACAACGACAGTAGGGGCAGCTATTTATATTTAGTGCAAAGTTAGTATCACAAGACACAAGGCTGCCTAATGACTTATGACTGAAACTGTCCAGGCAGAATGTTTTTCTCAAGACTGAGAAGCTTGATTGCTTTAGACACCGTGGCCCTGTCTTGCCGTCACACATGTGACCAGTTTCCAGCTGTAGCCCCTCTCAACAGTATAAAAGGAGAACTGGATGGGAAGAGGTTGTGCTGTTGATCTATCTGGAGAAGTTTGTTGCTCTGGCTTTCCTCAAGTGGACGTGGCTGTTCTCATCAGAAGAGCTCAGTTCCTTGCTGTCTCTGAGGATGGTTGTGGTGCTCTTGAGGAAGCTCTGGGCCTTACTTTGGGCGTCACTTCCTGGCCCCAGTGCAGATCCCTCAGCCCGCTGGTGCATATCCTTCACCCTACTGGCACAGATGTAGCTTCTGCCACTTCAGGTCTTCCTGGCGCCGATCATTAATGCAGACTTGCAGGAGACATTGCTGTGGGCTTTAGGCCTCCAGCTGGACTCGTGGGGCACAGTGCTATGGGTTCTCAGTCTTCAGCTGAACTCACTCAGGACGTTGATGTTGGAATCATGTGTTCTGCGGAATTCTTTGGGTCTCTAGCACATGGACAGATCTGCACTCTTCTGCATTTGACTTCTTGTGTGTATATTATAAAATATTCCTATAAATTATGTGTCCTATATTACATCTATTCCTTTGCAAACTCTGACTACAACAATCATCTTCACTTTCCCTCTCCCCCTTCCAGCCTAATATTCTCCTTTGTGCCATCTGACAAACTACATGTCTTCCTCACTATTTGATTGTTGCTTTATTTCACTTAGACTGCAAACAATGTGAGGACAGGGATAGTGTGGCTTGGTTGGGCTCTAGCCCACACCCTAACTAGAGCTGTGTATGGCCCATAGTAAGTCTCTAATAACTATTTGGTAAGAGGGAAGAATGAGATGCTGCTGAGCTCCGGGCCCTACTCAGCTGCAGGGTCCTTCTCCAGCACTGGGGACAGACCTGAGCATTGTAGGCAGCCTTACTGTCCAGTAAGAAATAGGCACCAATGCTGGGCACAGTGCAACAGGCCTATAACCCCAGCGCTTGGGAGGCTAAGGCAGGACAATCACTGTGGGTTCGAGGCCAGCCTGAGCTACATAGCAAGACTCTGTCTCAACAAGCCAATAAAATATTTAAAGAGAAATTAAAACAAAAGAAATAGGGACTGAGCTTCACTTATGGGTGGGTCAGTATGAGTTCTCTCTCTTTCCAGAACGGGGTGCCACAGTCCATCCAACCTCTGTTCACCCATTCCACTAAGGTTCCCACACTGCTTATGTGCCCAGCCTGCAAGGATAAGAAGACACGTCATGCCTTCTCTAATCACAAAGACCAGACTCACTGCATGGTAGTTAAAGATAGTTAACACTACAGCAAAAGATGCAGACAGAGAGCCCGGTGTGGTGACACACACACCTAGAATTCCAGCACCTGGGAGGCTGAGGCAAGTGGGATTGAAAACTTGAGGGACCCTATCTCAAATGAGACCCTATCTTGAATGAGACCCTAAAAAAATGCAGAGTGACCATCCCTGCCTGTTGAGCTGGCTTTGTCTCATGGCATTGGAATTGGGTCCTAGAAGGTGAGCACAGGCTGACAGGCAGAGTGGACTGAAGGATGTGCAGTTTTCCCACAGTACTGAGGGCTGAGTGGGATAGCAGTCAAAGAAAACAACCCAGACAGACTGGGGAGGACGTCAAGGACCTCGTGCAAAACAGTCATCAGAAACCATTGCTAAGACCTCTGTGGTTCCTTACACCCTCCCAGAGGGCCACTAGGGGAGGGAAGGACAGGCGGAGTGCTGAGATCTCAATCCTGTTGGTCAGAATTTTCCCTTCTCTCAGTTTTATGTAGAGCGCTGGATGGTTTGACCATGTCTTCCGACGTTCCTTGTGTGGGAAGCTTGGTCCTCGGAGATGATGTTAAGAGACAGAGGGACTTTTAAGAGGCAGTACTTGTGGGGAGGCAGTTAGACAATTGGGGAGTCCTAGGAGGGAATAACACGCCTTCCAGTCTCACCATATGACCTCTCCCTCTCCCACACTCCCACCCCTAAGTCCTCACCAGCCCTTCAGCCTCAAACCTGTGAGCCAAATAAGCCTCTTTTCTCTACACATTAGCTCACTTTGGGTATTTCATTATAGTAACAGAAAATTGATTAATCCAAGGAGCTCATCATCTGACATCAATTGCACAAAGGATTTGGGGTTGTGAGCCACCCGAGGCTGATCAGCAAAGCATTGTGTGTGGATCCCTGCCCAATAAGGAAGCCACCGGCCACACCCAGCTGCTGTGGCTAGTGGGGCTGACAAAGGAGCTGAATGTTTAATGTTATTTATTTTATTTTATATTCATTTATTTGTGTGTGTGTGTGCAGGGTCTCATTACACACCTGGAACTCATAGTGATCCCCCGTTTTCAGCTTCCCCCCCCCCAGTGCTGGGATTACAGGTATGCGCCACCATGCCCAGACTTGGTGGCCAGCTCAGTATGCCCAGGAGTGGGGCTGGTGCAGCATATGGCAATGTTATTTAATTTTAATTACTATAAATTGAAATTGAAGTATCTATATGTAGCTGGCAGCTTCTGTACTTGGAAGCACAGCAAGAGACTGAAACTGATGGAAATTTTAAAGTGAGAGGACATGACATGAGCCAGGCTGTAGACACAGCGTGGCTCCGTAACAGCCCCAAGAAGTGGGTGAATTTGTCTCTGCTCTGTTGTGAGAAAATTGAGTCTCAGAATTAAAGTGGCTTACTTGAGATTGCAGAACTATGAAGTGCAGTAACTGCGGTGGGTCTGGGAGCTCAGCCTCCTAACTGTAAGCCAGGGAGCGGGCCGGGGGCAGGGTGCTGAAGCAGCGTGTCCAAGGGACTTGGGTCACATTCACAACTGATGGTCATGATGACACAGGCTCCTCTTGCCAGGTGAGGTACAGCAGAGTCTATGCTGGACATACCCCAGTCTTCTGGCCCTCTGCTTGGACCTCAAATACAGTCCCCTCTGCCCATGGCCTCATGCCCTCTCAATAGCCCCCAGGTTCCCACTCCATCCTGGGCTCCCTGCTCTGGGGCCATGTCCCTAGTCTTCCCACAGCTTCTTCTGGATACACAGTGGCTGCTGTGCAGATATCTGTTACATTGATCTGTTCTAGGGTAGTGGGACACACATGCACACAGCTGCTGCAACAGCTCCCTTGACTCTAAAGCCCAGGGACTCAAATCCCAAGCTCAGGACAGTAGAAAACATGAGTCTCCTGCCTTTGGTGGTCCCTGGACCCCTTGTCCTGACACCTGGACAAGTCAGAGGTACAACCCAGGGGACCACCTTGGCTGGTTCTGATGCAAGTTGCCCACAGATCGCTGCATTTGGGAAACTACGTAGTGTGATTAGGGTTAAATCAGAGGTCTAGGTGAAATTGTGGACCAGGCAAGAGGACAATTCCAGGGGACAAGAAGACTTCTTAGAAGTGGTGGTGCTAGAGATAAACAAAGGAACTTTGTCCAGAACTCAGGGGCCAAAGAAGATGACTTCAGAAGGCCAGCTGCCCTCGATCTTGCAGCCCGGGTGATAGAAGGGTGGATCTCTACCCTGGGACTCATTGTTCCTCCCACCCCACACAGACAGACCTCACCAGGTCACTCCTGGGGGAAAGAGCCAAAAACAGAGATGCAAGAGGGGTCCAGTTACCCCTGGACTGGTCCAACAGGCTTACAATCATAGGGGGCCCACAAGGAGGGCTGTTGGAGAGGAGCTTTTGAGCTCAAGGTGAAAGGCAGAGCTAACTAGACACCACCCACCATGGAGCTGGAGATAGATCGCAGACTCCACGGCACTGCAGACCTGGTCCTGCGCCCCAGCCCTACCCGGGACGTACCACTTGCTCTGTCCTCCCTGTCCCAATTCTCTCCTAAAGTTCCTACACTCAGTCATTCATTCATTCCTCACCGGGGAAAGACAGGCTCCTGTCTCCCCTTCAGGCCTCAGGGAATGCTTGCTTTAGGGACTGGGATGCAGCCAGTACTCACCCTTCTGAGTCATGGATTTTTCTTGGTCAAAGAGAATAATCTGGAAAATCAATGTCTTTAGTGCTGGGTGCTATTCTTACATTGCCTTTATGATTTAGGAAGCCCACTTCACAGATCGCCAAGATCACCACTACTACATCCACACAAAGTCCACCCAAATCTCTAGCGACTTGCCAGATCCCTTGGGAAGCCCCAGGCCTGGAGAAGAAGGTAAGTACTCAACATGAAGAGCAGCATGCTGCAGCGTGTGAACAAGATCCAGGGACACTGGCCATTAAGGCGTCTTGGCCTTGTTCTACCCCTTCCTCCAAACCAGAGGCAAATTGGCCTCCTTTGGTGGTGCAGGACAAGTGCTTTCAAGGTAAAGGTCTCCCCAATACAGAGCAAGGAGGAGAGCACCCAGCCTGCACAACATGTCAAGCATAATAATCTTGTTACTGGAAGCTGAGTTGCAGGGAGAATCTTGTAGAAGTACTGATGACATTCTCATTAATGCCAAGAGGCTTCGTGGTGATTGATGGCTCTGGTTGGCGGCCAGGGAATCAGAACTGATTGATGAGGCCATCTTTTTAAAGCATTGCCAGAAACTGCCTGGGAGAGTGCACCTGTGTCTCCACAAGCGAAAAATCCTTATTCAAACAGTGTCAGCCACATTAAATGATCGCCCTTCTGTCCAGGATGTACAAATTGACTTGCTGATACTCAGCAGAGGTGGTTTGGCTTCATGGACAGCCTGAAGCCAGCCATGGCCAAGTGTCCTGCGGATGGTGACACAGAGGACCTTGGAAAGTACTGTGGGGTGTGGAGGGTTGTTGTGCTGTCTCCTTCCCATCACAGCCAAGCTTCAGGGGTGCTGCTGCACCCCTCCTGCGCTTCCCTGGCCTTCACCTCCTCTGCAGCCAGCTGGGTATCCCCACACCTCCTTTCCCATGCCACACAAGTATAGCTACAGTTGTTGATGCCAATCCTAGTGACCAGCAGCCTGCCTCACACCTGTGATGCCAGTGGCCACTTTCTGCCTTGTGCCCTTGACTTCCACCACACAATGCTGACCCAGCCCCCCAAACCTGGGCTGCTGTCTGTCCTCTCCTGCTAGTCCTCCTCTTATTGCACAGGTCTTGGGGCTCACAAGCTCTGACTTGTCGCCCTTCTCACCATCCCCCACCCTGGAAGACAAGCATCACCTCCATGCTGAAAGGACATCTGCAGTCACCCAGATACTGTGATTTGTCATCTGTGGTGCAGAGCTCAGACCCTATGAGCAGCCTTGCTCCCCACTCAGGTGCATGGCAGGTTGTAACCAGCTCTTCCAGCCACTCCGGCCCAGCTTGGTGTCAGGCCTGACTGTGGCTCTGACCATCAGACCTCTCTCAGCCCTCCAGCCCTGTCACCTCCTCTCAGGATGGGCTGCTGCTTGTTCCTCCCACGTGGCTCTGCCTCCTCTCTGTTCCCAGAATCATTGTTAGAAATACAAACCCAGTCTTGCCCTGTCCTCCCTGCTGTCTCAGAGGCATTCTGACTTTCTATCCCATCCCCACACGCTCCCCAGACACTGTCTCCAGCCATATAAGCTGACCAATATCACATCTTCCAGCACGGAGGTCACATCCCCAGGCCTTTGGCTCCCGGTCCCCTCGGCCTCAATGTCCTTCTCTGCTCTTCTGTCAGCAGGTGTTCACTGGTTCCTCTGGCCTCTGTCCTCAGTGCAGCCTCCGACACTGGTCCCAGAAGCAGAAGCTGACACGGGGTTTCTCATTCCAGCAGTTAATGGGTGGGACTGGAGGAGAAATAAGCAAAGCTAGAATGTGGCCTCATCTAGGGATGAGCGCCTGTCTGAGCAAAAAGAGGAGCTCTGGATCACTTCTGTGCCCCAAAACTCGCCCTCTACACAGTGTTAGGCAAAGGGAACAAACCACTCTGCTGCTGCTGGTCCCTCTCCCTTACCTAGAGCAGCTGATTAGTGAGCAGGGGATGGTGTTGCTCCTTTCTGTATTGTCACATCACAGCCAGGGCTGGCACATGGAAGCTTTTGACTGAATGCCGATGAGACAGCCCATGACGGTTCCCTACTGCCCCAAGGCATCAGAGCCAGGGTAAGCTGCTGTTAGTGCTCTGGCTCAGGAATGGCTGAAAAAGCCTCCCTGGAAGGAAAGAAGTCCTGACTGATTTGAGAGAAACACTTCAGTGAGTCTTCTCCTTGTGCAGAAGGACAGGCAGGTGGGAAGGATGAGAACCGGAAGCCAAGCCTCCCGTGAGAGGCCAGAGCCAGAGCATGAGGACCCCAGCTGAGAAGAGGGAAGGGGCTCTGGGACCTGAACCCTAACCTAAGAGGAGAAGGGCATGACAGACAGAGAAGGTGGTGGCCCTCAGCACAGGCCCCACACAGATCCACGCCCTGCTCAGCAGCTGGGGGCCAAGGACAGACAGCCAGCCTGTGGGCCAAGGTCCACTCTCACATGCTGTGTGGTTCCCTTTCCCAAGTCAGGTAAAATAGAGAAGCAAGAAGCAGCCTGTCTTTAGCTGGGCTTTGGAGACCCAAGCAAGGTGGGAAAGTGGGGTGACCTGGGAAGATCACAGGTGGCCAGAGGTGAATGCAGGACGGGACCATGGGCCACCATGTTTGTCCGGGACTGAGGTGTTTCCGAAGATGTGGGCCTGTTAGCACTCACACTAGCCACGTCTCAGGCAAACCAGCACACGCAAGTTGGTTGCTTGGTTGAATGGGGTCACCAGGGACGGTTAGGAACAGGTCCAGGACCCATTGGAGAATGTCCCTCTGTGACAGCCGCTAATAAGTCATGACAGGGCCTTCCTCACTCAGAAGGGCCAGGCTAGTTGGCCATTAAAAGAAGAGGTACCTTCGAGGGTGGGCATTTGGTGCTATATGGAGTCTCTAGTACCCCAAAGCTGTGGAAAATCCATCATGCCCAGTGAGCTCATGCCAGTCTTCATGAGGAAGAGTGAAGAGCAGATGTGATGGCGTACACCAAGCCCGGGCTAGGAGTCCCAAGGCCTGAGCCCTTCCATAGCCCTCTGTGTGGGCACAGACAAGTAAGTTAATGTCCCTGTGGTGATTTTCCTGCCTTGTAAAAAAAAAAACAAAAACATAGGTTTAAACCAGGTCCGAGGTTGTTTTTTGTGCCGTGGACCCTTTGGCAGTTTGGTGAGGATTCCAGACCCCTTCTCATGACAGTGCTTTGAAATGCATAAAACACGAGAATACAGAAGGGAAACCAATTACACTGTCATATAATTACCAACTGCTGAAACATAAATTTGTCACATAGTGACATATATACCTTTCGTAAATGTGGTAAAGTACAAGACCCAATAGTAGGTATAAAAACTGTAATTTCAAAGTAGTTATGAACATAAACTATATTTTAGGATGTCTACAGCAATCATAATTTGGTGTGAAAAATATTTGTGATTTCTGTGGATGACAGCGTCACAGGTGCTGCTGGTGTAGCTCCGGCTTCTTGTCTGCCTTCGTAATACAGGAAAAAATGTTCTTCTCCAGCTAGAGTTTAGTGAAAATAAAAATATAATTTTTCACTTTTCATTTCTTCCCAACTTTACCCATGATCCCTAGTAGAGGTCAAATTATTTCTTCTTCAGGATTCATATGCTAATGTCCTAACACACTTGGGTCCCCAGAATGGGACTATATTTCAAAGAAAGGGCCCTTGAAGAGGTGATGAAGGTAAATGGGGTCATGTGGGTGGGCGCTAATCCAGCAGCAGCACCTGTGTCCTTACAGGAGGGGAAGATTAGGACAGACATGCGCAGAGGAATGAGCGCACGAGGACACAGAGAGGACAGGAGCGTGCAGGCTGAGGAGAGCGGCTTCAAAGGCCATCAGCCTGCCCACACCGTGGCCTGGGACTTGTGGCAGCCGGAGCGGTGTGAGGATGTATTTCTGCTGTTTAAGGCACTCAGCCTGTGGCATTTTGTTACCTCAGCCCTAGAAGACCAACGAAGCCTCAGTCTCAGGCTCCAGACTAAAAACTGCAGAACTAGAAAACTTCCGAGGTCCCCTTCGTCCTACCCAGGCTGGTAGAGTCCTCTGTACTGGACGAGTAGGCTTCCATGGGGGCCGGTGAAAGGATGTTTTCTTTGGATCACTGCAGCACAGGTCAAGAGGAGATGGAGCTGGGCTTGGGTGCACAAGTCCGGAAGCCCAGGGTGCTAGGAGGCTGAGGCAGGAGGGCCGAGTTCAGGCTGCCTAAGCCACTTAGCAACTCAGCCAGACCTTGTCTCAAAACAACAACAAAGGGTGGGGGCATGAGGGATATAGCTCAGTGTGAGGGTTCTGGGTTCAATCCTGAGTACTTCAAGGAGAAAGAAAAACGAGCAGACCCAAGGCTCTCTAATGACCCATCGCAGCCTGTTTGCTGAGAAGAGCTTGCTATGTCCATGCCTGAGTGTCCAGTG
>NDGM011037933.1:0-11299 GCA_002564305.1 Octomys mimax | reverse complement strand
AAAAAAAAAAAAAAAAAAAGAAAAGAAAAAGAAAAAATATATATATATCCTGTTTTTCAACTCTTTCTTCTTTAAATTTGTCAAAAGTATTAAAATTATACTCTTATTAAGGGTCTTGTCTTAAAAATGACATACCTAGTTTATTTCCATTGATCTAGTTCCCCAAGTTATTGAATATAATTAAAATTCACTATTTATGTGTTATATTTTTGGAGCATATGTTGAAATCAGCTATTGTACTTTTGTGTTCCACAAAATTAAATATTTTTGTTCATATATTTTTTGATTGTTGTCAATTTTTCTTTTCCAAGTTTTCCTAATTATTCTCTTATTGTTTCCATTTTCCATAAGTTTTATGCAAAATTGTAATAGCTGACAAAATGTTAGTAGGTATTTATACATCAGAGTAACCCTGGTTTTCCATTTTATATTTACTAATTTTTCTCTTGTTCATTATCATGTGTTTGTGTATGTGCAGTAATTTTTCTATTATCTAATTGGCATTATGCATAGTGAGTTATAATGTCTTTAGGTTCTATTATGCTCTTTAAAAATAATTAAAGTATTGATCCTGACATACATTTTAATTTACCCATACTAGAAAGGTTTTATGCATTTACTCTTTCCATTTTAGAAATTTTTTCTTTATTCACAGTAATACTTTGGTCATGGTAATAGTAACTACACCTGTATTTTAAATAGGAAATAAGTTCATGCCAGCAATGACTTGCTTGCAAACCACTAGGAGGGCTAGCGGGGAGAAGGTCAAGGAAAGTATCATTAACTCCTGGCTTTAATGGTAGTTATTAGACAATGAAAATGATACCTCAGCTACTCAGATGAAGGGTTTCTTAGGCAGTAAGGGCACAGTTACACTATTTCCAAGAATTCCTGAAAAGTTTTTAGCCTCATTTGTTTACTGCTTTGGGAGGAAGACTAATGTTTTCCAGATATGAAATGGGTGACTAATTGCTGGAATCCAGCTGAGGGAAGATTATGTAAAAAGCAGCTGCTGTTCTCTGTCATCTAATAGATCATCTCTCACAATCCTTATAATACTGCAGATAAGTCTCATTGCTAATTTGTTTCCATTCCATTTGTCTGTGAAAAAACTCCTACAGAAATTGTGTGTAGTAGGAAGATGTTTAGTGAAGAAATCTTGAGGTGTCTTAGTGTAACCAAGTTGGTGAGCACAGGATTTCTCTTTTCTTCCTTTCCTAACCCAGGACAAAGCAGTTATATGCACATAATGGGAATTCAACATATGTACACAACATGATTCAGGAGCTAAGAAACTAAAGAATGGAAATAAACTAAGAATCATCATCGTGACAAATTCCTTTTGAAATAAAGGTTTCAAGCCTGTCTATTTTAATCCTGAAACTGACATCTGAACAGCTACTGTCTTAATCTCTCTCTTCTCTTAGAAAGTACAGAGAGAGGCTTGCCGGTTAGCTCAGTTGTTTAAGCACTTACATGGGCAAAGCCAGTCAGGCACCAGGGACCGCGGTTTGATTTTCAGCTCATGTGCCACATGAGACCCTCCCTTTTGGCAGCCTGAGGCAGGCAGACTAAAAATTCTTGGGCCAGCCAAATACATCCCGATTCCTGAGCTTGCCATGCCCGCCCCGCCCCCCTGGGAGGCGCTGAGATGACAATTGAGACTGGGTGTGGCTCATGCGCTTGTAATCCCAGCTCTTGGGAGGCTGCAGACAGGAGGATCACTCTGAGTCTATGCAGTGAGATCCTGTAGAGCTTGTAGACCCTCTCCTAAAATAGAAAAAAAGAAAAGAAAGAAAAGAAAATTACACTTTATCAAGAGAACAGTTTTGCTTTTCAGGCGAAACTATAGCAAAGGAAAATAATAGGAAATCATCAGCAACAAAATAAATGATTTATGCACTAGAAGAACATATTTGCAACACTTATATCTTTAAGCCCATTATAAAGCTTAAAAAGCTTTATTAAAATATATAAAAATCACATCAATACTAGGAAACATGCCCTCTTTACATTAGTAAAAGGCTTAAACATTTCCTTAAATAATACATACAAATATACAAGTGACCAAAAAGCACAAGAAAATTAAACATCATCAGAGACATACATTAAATTCTCAAGAAAATATCTCTATAAATATTAAAATGAAAACAATGAAAAACATCAAAGTTGGAGAAAATGCAAGGGTAACTGGACCTTTCCACTGATTTTAACTGTGATATAAAATGTTTCAACCTCCATTGAAGAAAAGTTTGGTAACTTAAACAAGTTAACAATGCATGTATACAACAACACTATTGTTGGGACACATTGGTCTCTTGGTGGTCCCTGGGTGAAAACAGCAGGGGACTTTAGAAAATAGAAACAAGAGGTAATGGCTGTGGTCAAGGGAAGGCCTATTTTACTTTATTGGCAAAGAATCCTCTAAAACAACAGTAGGGATGTTTACTTATACATTTTTAAAATTAATGTCATGAGACATAGCTTGCCTAGTGCCTAATGACTGAAATTGTCCTGGCAGGACAATTTCCTCAAGCTGAGGAAATTTGACTGCTTTCGGCACTGTGGCCTTGTTCTGCCCTCACACCTATGACCAATTCCAGCTTTAGCTGCTTCCAATACACTGTAATTGAAATCCTACATTTAACTGAAATAAATACATAGCTATCTTCATAAAAATTGCATACAATCTTCATGCTAGCCTTGCAGAAACAATCCAGCATATATAAATAGAAATACATAAGTGTATTGTCATATAATAAAACAAGACAAAATTTAAAAGGAGAAATTGCTGCCACACATAATAACATGCATAGATTTGAAAAGTACAGAGCTCAGCAATGGAAGTAAACCATGGAAAAGAACATGCTCTATGAATACTTTATATTTGATTGTACAATAGATTATACATTGATCCCACTTTGATGTGGGCTCTGATTATAAGATCAATTTGTCATTGATGTTATCTTAATCATCTACCTTCCACGCCCAGTAATGGTGCCAGATTTCAAATCAGTGGTCAACTCTGGAGTAGATGGGAGAGTAAAAGGAGATAGGTATGGTAAGATACCTGTTGCTGTAGCAGAATATCTAAGGTCAATTTCAAATGTGGAGAGGCTTAGTTTGGCTCACAGCAGTGCCTGGCTGATTACTGCTATTGTCGCAAGGTCCACGGGAGGCGGGACATTGTGGTGGGAAGCAATGATAGCACAAAGCTGCTCATCTAATGGTGCCCAGGCCACCAAACAAGGGACCGGGATCCCAGTCTCTTCTTCAAAGTCATACTCCTAGTGACCTCAGAAGCCCCACCTCCTAAAGGTTTCACCTCCTCTAGTAGCACAACATGTGGGCAAACAAACCTTTAGCACATAGATCCTTGTGGGATGTGTAAAATCTGAACCATGAGAAGATGTGTGAAAACTTACTTGGAATGTGAAATTATTTTTATGTATTTGCTTTTTTAAGTCGGATCAAAGAATAAACTTAAAATCAAAGAATTTCCCAAACATAAATAATAGACATTGTACATCATATGCATAGCATTACTTCATAGTAGACACTTCATATAGACAGAAAAGTTTATATGAAGAATTTAGTATATATATTTTTTTCTTTTTCACAGTAACCCAGTTAGATGAATATTCTTTTTATTCTCATTTTATGTATTAGTAAACTGAGGCTAAAAATCTCTTAAGTAATATACTTTAGGTCTATTATTAGTAAAGAAGAAGCTGCTGGGTTTGATTTTAGATTTGTATGAATAAAAGTAACAGTATCTTTATACTCTTCCCTGGATCATTTAGTTTTATCTAGAGATTCAAAGTACTGTAACATGCATGCTAAATTTGACGCTGTTTGTGAATGGAAGTGTATATGGTAGGATAATAATAGGTCAATTTGACAAATAAAAGGAAATATGCAGTTATGTTATGAGTGAAAGCACAGAAACCTTGAGTCAACAGACCTGTGTCTTTCCTATCAGTGTACCATATTATTTTTAAGTTGTTGTATTTGGAATAATTTTATGTACCCAAATTATCAGTAGTACTTGGTCAAAAGCATAGATGTATTCATGTTTATTCATTTGAAAAGTACAGGAAGAAATCTGTCTATTTGCTCTGGCTCAAAGGTTCCAACACATGTTTTGACTACAGAGAGATTAAAGTGTCCAAACTTGACAATAACTATTATTGCCTTAATTACTATGTGTACTGCCTACCCACAAGAGTCAGGCACTTTTTGAAATTTAATAAATATGTTGCTGTATTTTCAAAAAATGTTTCCATATTTAATCATACAGTCAATAAGTAGGGTGTTGTTATGTAGATTTGAGAATATGACCTACCTCTTGCAAGAAAGGACCATTCTGTTGAAGAACACCATTTGAAAGTTAATACTATCAGGATTTATCAGCATTGTCTCTAACCCCAATAGGATCTTTGTCACTGATACATGATGCTTCTGTTTATGATTTGTGAAAAACACTTCATTCTAAATGAAGAGGTATATTAGTGTCCTATCAGACTTTCTAAACCTGGCCAAAGAAATGATCTGTGAACCTACTAATGTGAAATCTTCTTTGCATTGTTGGACAGTTTTTTACCATGAGAATTTGAAGAATGTATTACTATTCTCATTTCCTACATAGGAAGTAGAATTTGACCACAACACAGTTTAGGGTGTACCTAATAACATTTTACCTACTCATTACATTTAATTAATGAAAATATTACCCTATGTTGATTCAATAGTATTGGTTTGGGAGGAAAGAGGAGGATACATTCTATACTTTGTGGAAGATGGTCTAATCAGTTTGTCTTAGATTAAAAGAACATAACCACCATGAATATTTTGGAAAAGCTATTTTTATTATAGGAATCAGAGATAACTGAATTATTGGAATAGTGATAAAAAGAGATCAGAAAAGGGATTTGCAGAAGTTAAGAAAATGTGCTGACTTGTTGTGAGGAAAGAGTTGGAAATTTTTTAGATGTGTGCAAACTAAAAATGCTTACACCTAGCTCCCCCACCAGAATTAAGGAGGATGGGAGGGGAAATCTGGAAAAGTTTAAACTCATTCTTCAAGTCTACTACACCTGTTAGACTGAAGCTAAGTTTTGGCAGTAGCCTTGTGTCAGAATAAAGTGTAGTTGGACGGGAGAGTTGAGTGGGAGGTAGGGAATGGTAAATCAGAATTAGAACTCTTTGTCACTATCTCTGCATCTATTTGCTGCCACCTCTCATCAATAATGACTTTCAGAGAGTACTGAATGTTACTTCATTATGCTTTTTCAATTTTGTGCAAATTCATTTTCACTAAATTGGTGCAGATATTTTAAAAGAAAAACAGAAATGTGTAAGTTGTTAGCAAAACTAAGTGAAAAATAGGCTGACCTAGAATACATAGAACACAATGATATCACAATTAAATTTTGGATGAACTTTGGACAAATGTTGTAGTGAGAGCAAAGACCTTTTTTTTTTCTTGAAAATTCATTAAAATTACAGATCCTTAAAAATCAGTCAGAAATTGGGCCAGAATTTAAAAAATCATCAAATTTAAAAATGAATGAGATTCCCATTAAGGGTATATTTCCAGGTGAATTAAAAACATCATACCACAATGATATATGTGTACTCATGTTTGTACAACATGATTTCTCATAGTTAATCTTGGAAACAATCCAAATGCCCATCAACTGAGAAATAAATGAAAAAGATGAGGTCTTTTTTGCAATGGAGTACAACTCAAGTATAAAGAAAGATAAACTTGAGACATTAGTAGGGAAATTGATGAAACTTTATACAGTACTCATAAGTAGAAGAAATGACTCAGATGTGTAAACATAGTTTTGTTTCTCTGGTGTGAGAACTGAAAGATTAAATAAGGACCAAAATGTACAATAGATGTGAAACTGGAAGAAACTGATAATAAGGAAAGAGGAATCAGGGTGGATGAAGGGAGATAGGAATGAATGGAAAAGATAATTATATTGCTACTTTTTCTTAGACCAGTGAAAAGAAAATTTTATGCTAATATTGCTTGGAGAATTTTTTTGTGCCCATATATTGTACTCTTGAGTAACTACTTTGAAAATAACCTTATACAATGTATAGAAAAAAATGGGTGATGATGAAGAAGGAATTCTTAGGAAAATCTGAGTTTAGAGATAGCAGAGACTTTCCACAGAAAATAAATTGGATATTAGTTTGGTAACATGTACATTTATGTGGGTAACTTTAGGTTACTGTTGAACTTTATGGAAGATGTGCCTTACTATTTCAAAATGTACTAAATGGGGATTTTCAAAATGTTAGGTTTCTTTGCAATTGCATCCTTTTTTAGTCCCAACTTCAATACTTGGTTCCCTTGTAATATTACTTTATTCCTTTGTCATTATTATAATTCTCATGCATGTATACTTCTATAAGCAATATTAATCCTACTTGCAAATATTTCATGAGTGTTATTGAACATAGATTCTTCTAAAGTATTCTTTTTTCCCTCAATGTAAGATTTTTAATATCTGTCCACGTTGGTATACTTACTCTATACAGTTTAATTCTGATATCGTTGTGTTCCATGTACATAAATAACACATCTGTTTTGCTCACTTATGTATAGGCCATTACATAAATAGAAAAAATAAAATTATTCTTGAGCTCTAACAGGCAATTCAGGTACAGTCAGTGTTGCCACCAAGACCCTTGAAAATTTTTGCCTGGTGACTGGATAACAGCTTTTATAGGACATGTACCTAAATTTTGAGGATATTTAGGAAGAATTAATGCTGTCTTTTGGAATAAGGATATCTTGGTGGGGATATCATTGAATAAATATTCAAGAATGATAGACTTTAGGCCAGAGAGATAGCTCAGAGTCTAAAGTGCCCGCTGAGGCAAGGTTAGGCAGGCACAGGGGTCCGTAGTTTGATCCCCGGCACCACATGTTGCACCAGCTCCACCCTGAGGGTGGGCTGAGCAGGCAAAAAAAAAAAAAAAAGAATGATAGACTTTGGGTAACTGGAGATGCCCAAGAACATTCATAATGGGGCCAACTTGAGGTGCAGGATATTACAGGAAGCAGAGTGGAACAGAGAGAGGGCGAGTCAAATTGTGCATCTGATTTTTTTTTTTTTTTTTAGTATAGACCTTGTGAAAGATTGTCCTACCTGTATCCAAGCGGAAAGTAAGGAAATTATGAACTGATCTCAGACCTCAAGTTCTGAGACCTAATGTGTCCAGTGATTGGACAGGGCTGAAAAGTCAATGGAACTCAAAGAAGAAATCCAGAGATACAGAGAGCTATTGTTACCTTAGGGTAATTCTCAAAGCTTCTGGTTTTAGAAACTAAAGGGCCTAAAGGGTGAATCCTAGCTGCTATTTGCCTGATAATTGGTATATGGCTTACTTTTGGTTAAGAGACATTTTGTAAAGTCTCTGGGAAACGTTCCCTTACTGCTTAAATTCTGACTCATTCTTCATGTCTTCCTCTCATATTTGTATCTGAAAAAAGGTTCCTAGCAACAGTAGCGGACATATTGATGTTAACCCTCAATGTCTTCCAATGATGTCAAGTGGTAGAGAAATAAAGCCCTTGGGATATTCATGACCATTTTCAGTTGCTGCACAACTGAACCCCACAGCTCTGGAGAACACCTCTTTATAGACTTTCATTTTCAGAAGTTTTCATTAATTTCCTTTTTTTTTTTTTTTTTTTTGTACTTTTTAAGGAAGGGTTTACAGGGTATTCGGGGTCTCATTACTAGATCAGACTCTTAGTGATCCGCTCGTGTACAGCCTCTCAAGAGCTGGGATTACAAGCGGGCATCACCATGCCCAGTCTCAATTGCTGTCTCAGCACGTCCTGGGGGCGGGGCCCACATGGCAGGCCCCAGGGATCGAACCCTCAGCCCCTGTGCCTACTTTCAGGCTTTTTAATCCACTGAGATATTTAGCCAACTCCTCATTAATTTCTATACATCTGGATTTTCAATCTAGTGCCACTTCTTATTTGGCCAAAAGATAATTTATCACTTTTGATCTGATAATGCTTTTATGCCCTACGTGTCACCTTGAAATCCAAGGAAATGTTCTCTATATAAATGTGTTCACTATTCACTATAAATTATAATCAAAAGTTTTTTCCATTCTTTAAAAGAGATCACTCAGTTGAAATTTTGTTTCTATTATTTCCGATTACAAGTGAACATAATTTATTCTTTGTTATTCAGAGGTATGTCTTTTTCTCTTGTGAACTTTACTGATGTTTTATTTCAGGCTTGTTGAGGATATGTGGAGAACCCTGTAACTCTCTAGGACACCATGTCTTAAATTTGTCATTACTGACATTTTGGTCCAAAAAAGTTTCTGTGGGGGCATGGTCCTGTCTGTAGAGGGTGTTTTGTAGTATTCTTGGCCTCTGTCCAAGATGCAGCAGCAGCAATTAGTTCCCTTCTGAAATAGCCATAAATGTCTCCAGAGATTGCCAAGTGGTTAGTGGATTTCAAACCTCCCTGGTCCTCTCTTTGCCATTAAGAACTACTGCTATAGATGACAGTCCTGGCTAGTACATGGTTTCTCCCATCTCAGTGGATGCCGTGATTGTGCTGTCAATTCTAATTGGGACAGAGTCCAAATGGTTCTATTTTCTCTTCTCCCCACGGGCCTGGAGTGCGTCTGCCCAGCTCTTTACCAGCTGCCAGTTCTTTAAAAAGTCTCAACTCGTCTTCCTGCATGTATCACTCAGCTCTCGGGAACAGTAGTATTGCAAGAAAGTCTTTTTTTTTTAGAATACAAAATGGTAATAGAAAAAAACATTAGAAACCATACAAAATTTCGCTAAACAAAGCAATAGGAATTCAGCAATGGTTGCTGCGAACGTTCTCCATAGGTCCTCTTTCTCGGATGCTGTCTGTGGTGTGTGATCCACTACTGACGGAGCTGTACTCAGCAGAACCGGGTCGGCGGCAGGCTGGACTTGGGCCCTGCTGAGCGGCGCCTTTCCTTCCGCAGTCTGAGCTCTTGTGCCTCAGCTCACGGTATATATTTTCCTTTACTTGGAGTTACAGTGTTCATGTGTTGACACAAAAATACATGTTTCTTTATTTTAAAATTACTTATGGCAAAAAAATTCATCTGGAAATAGTAATCACACCATTTTCAATATGATGTCAGCTTTTTTAGGTTTAGTGTTTTGTTTAATGTGATTCACAGAATGTTCAGTCTATAAAATATTTTACTTAGTAAAACTAGTAAAATAACTCTTTCCAATCTTTGGTGTCAAAAATCTTTCCTTTTGGATATGACATAAAATTATTTTTCTTTCTTACATATTGTATGGAAAAGATAGCACAAAATTGTCTTAGTTTTTTAAAAACTGTTTTCCCTTAAAATGAAAAGAAAAATTTAGTTGACCCAATAAAAAGTAAAACCTCAAATATATTTCCTACTACTAGAGGGCAATATTTTCTCACTTTAGCATCTAGTCAGAAATAAAAAAGAAAAATTCTAACGTTTGAACTTTAGAATTTTCTTTCCCAAAAATTCCTTTTCTATATTAAACAACTTTTATTGTTATGGCAACAAAATTTCAGGAACAGTGTCCCTTAAGCACATCACTTTCACTATGTTTCTTGTACTAGGTCTAAGCGTTGGAATACATTTTTGAAAGGGAAAAGCATTGAATTTTTACAAATACGCTTAGACTAGTATTTACTGAAATCTCACTGCTGTATGCAAAGTGCTGATGTGACTTAATGATCTCTTTAAAGAAGAAAAAAAATAAGACAAGAAAAATATACAAAAAAAATAAAAAACAAAGTGCAAAATGAAATATTGTGTTGAATGCAGACAAGTATAACAGACACTTTTATGTCAAATATGTTGTGATATGAGATATTTAAAAGTTTATTTTGGAAAGATTTAGACAGAATTAGAAGTGGATACGATTATCTTAGATAACAGATAAATTCATAACTCTTGTCATATTGGTCAGGAACTTTCCTTTTTTGTATAAAGGCTTGATATGCGATAAACCTAAGATAATATGTAAAATGGTCAGCACAATATTTTTTTATTTTGTATGTATTTTTGTACAGGATCTCACTACACAGTTCATACTCATAGTGGTCCTCCTGTTTTCAGCCTCCCTGCTGCTGGGATTACAGGTGTGGCCACCACACCATGACTCGGTGGCCTGCTCAGCATGCACTGGAGTGGAGCCGGCATGGCCTGTGATGCTGGGGATCGAACCCTGGTTCCCGTACTTGGCTAAACAGGTGCTTAGTCCACTGAGCAATCTCGCTGGCACTTCAGCAAGTATCGTGTAGTCATTATGTACTACATGAAGTTTTCTTTTCTCTTCAATAAGTTGACTTGTATACAGCACTCAAGTATGAGAGAAAAAGGTTTCACAAACAAATTATTCTCACATTTTCATCTCTGTTTCAAAAAAGAAAAAGCAAGGAAATGAATAAATAGTCTTAAAATATTTACATTGGAACATGGTAGCACCTAAATTACACCAAAAATTACTGATTTCACAAATGTAAAAACAATGTTTTGTATAAATCCAAAACTAACAAATAAATATAGTAGTATATTCATTAAAATCTGAGTCATGATAGAAATAATTTGGTGAATATGTCTACCTGGGCAGTAGAATTTTATTAAATGTATCAGTTCGGCAGTATTTAAAATGTTTCTGTTTCTAACTTAACTTTCTAGAAAGTAAAATTTATCTTTCTAATGCTTTCCGAGTTTAGCTTAATACAAACTTGAACTGAATGATTGCCAATGTTTTGATATAAAGAGCCAGGGAGATAGCTCAGTGGACTAATTGCCTACTTAGGCAAACGCAAGGACCAGGGTTTAATCCTCAATACTACTACAGATGTCCTTTCCTATCTCCCTTCTTCGACATTTGTCAGCAGCTTATTGCTTAATCTGCCAGTACCTCTATAGCACCTGGCACTATGTTCCCCATTAACCATCAAATCCTACTGTGAATTGATGGATTGATCAGCCAATAGATAGATTTCATCTATATCTACATATATTTTATCTAATTTTTAAAAGAAAACATTCTTAGCTAAATTTTCTTTGACATGTCCAACAAATTTTCAACTAATTCAGAATAGTTTTTCTGAATTATGATAATTAAGACTGTATTGTTTAATTGCCAAGTGTTTCAACATTTTCTGCTTTTCTATTTACTGTTTTTACTTTAATTAATTTTATTTATTTATTTATTTATTTATTTATTTTAGGGAAGGGTCTACAGGGTGTTCAGGGTCTC
>NDGM011037919.1:0-11431 GCA_002564305.1 Octomys mimax | reverse complement strand
CCTCTAGCCTCTTTGCAGGGAGTTCTGCTGAAGGGTTCCTTGCTGGGCCTGCGCTCTGGGTCAGTTCAGGATCCTGCGGCCCCGGGGTTGTCTCACTCACTCACCGGGCCTGTGCTCTGGGTCTGTTCAGGATCCAGTGGCCCCGGGGTCGTCTCACTCACTCACCGGGCCTGTGCTCTGGGTCTGTTCAGGATCCCGCGGCCTGAGTTGTCTCACTCACTCGCAGGGCCTGCGCGTCGTCTCACTCACTCGTCGGGCCTGCGCTCTGGGTCTGTTCAGGATCCTGCGGCCCCGGGTCCTCATTGTGTATTTTCTTATAAATTTTATGAAATTAGCTATTATGCTACTTTGGCTTTGTAAAAATCCATTACTAAGACTTTTAACATTGTTAGTATTTATTTACAGAATTTAAAAATTTTTCAGCTGGATATTTCAAGAATCCCAAACTTTGGAGCTAACATTCTCCCTCCCTTCTTCCTTCCATTCTGATGGACTCTCACCGTGCTGTTCAGGCCAGTCTCGATCTCTTGGGTGCAAGCGACTCTCCTGGTTTAAAGAGAACAATGGCCGAGTTTTTAAAACGAGGAAACAGAAGGAAGGGAGAGCCCAGTAGTATGGTGGTGTGTTCTGTTTAAATTGTTTAAATTAGTTTTTAAACAAGATCCTGCATTTTTGTGATTGGGATTTCATAATGGGAACGGGCCAGTTTCTTTCACAATAACCAATTTTAACTTCTATGCTAGCAGAAATATAGTCTCTAATGTAGTGTGTGTTTGTTATATTGTCACAGGCAAATATTAAGTCACACTCTTTTAATGTTTAAGCTGCTACTTGGACATAAGATTTGGTCCTTTTTGTTGTTGCTGTTGTTGAACTGGGGATTGAATTCAGGCCCTTGTGCTTGGCAGGCAAGCGTTTATTCTACTGAGCTATCTCCCCGGCCCTAAGATTTGGTAATTGAACTAATTTTCTGAGAGCTCCTGCAGTTTAGTATATTATGATAAAGTTTAGTATTATATCTGGCAGAGAAATTTATGATTACCATAGATCGACAAAGTTTCACTTAACAAATCTCAGTGTTTCTTTTACATTTCATGGTATAGTCATGTAACCAAATCTAAGGGGCAAATGTTCCCCATGCCCACTGGGACAGCCTAATGGAACATACTGCTGTGGATCACTGACTTGGGCGCCAGCTATCCTGCCACTAGGTAGCTGGCTAACTTCCGTTTGCTCATTTTCCATTTAAAAAATGGAGGTAATAATAGTATCCATCTCACTGAACTGGCTTGAGGATTTAATGAGATATGCTTCAAGTGCTCAAAGCCCTACCTAGCACTTACCAAGTGTTGCTGTGGCATAGTAGCTGTTATTATTTCTATACTGTTAGAATTATTGCTTGGTTAATATGGCATGTTTAAGTTGCTTATTTTTTCATCACATCTGAGTTATCTCAGTAACAGTATGACCCTCAACTAATATTTTCAGATAAGTTACATCTGGGGAGATTTCATACTGACAGGCATGGTAGAATTCTAGTGGTATGTTGGCATTTTAAGAATCTTTGGAGGTTATCTGGTCCAACTCGGCCTCATACACAAATCTAATATCCTGTTGACTGAGCTTGAATTTTAAAAATCTCTGACTCTTGGGACATTCTTTTTCATATTGTGTTGCACTTCACCTCTGCTCTCAGCCCCTAGATATGCCTGGTATTGCTACCTAGGATTTGGCGAGCAAATAGCCCTTCTGGATGGTGACAGTGAGGATGTGGATTCTGCACAACTAGACATCTAAAAGTGATCAGATGGTCTGTGCCAAGGCTGACACGCACAAGGCACTTTGCTGCCTATTGGTAGAAGAAGGAAGGGTAAGATCTGTAGGCTGAGCTGCCCTGAGCTAGCTGGGAGTGAGAGATTTGCTGTAGAGATTTTGTCTCATGGAACCCATGCTGGAATGTGAGTCAGACAGGATACAGTCAGTGCCTGGGTCTCTCCACTCTGCAGTTGAAAAACTCCATCAGCATCAGCATACTTGTCCTTTCCTAGAGATGAGCTTTCTTTGGCTTTAAAAATCCTACTTTGCATATTTGGTTATTGTCTGTTCATCTTCCTATTTGGATGGGACGTTCCATGAAAGTGGAGGTGAAGCTGTTTATTTTGGTCGCTGCTGTTTCTCCAACAGCTGCAAGCACTTGGCATATAGTTCAGTATTTAAATGATGGAATTAAGATTGACTGTGATCTCTCAAGTGTGAATATATTTCCAATTTAGCGTAGAAAAATAAACATTACCTTCACTTGCATGTCATGGCTCCATTCCTCAGGCCTGAGACGAAGGGGAACCCCTGAGAGGGAAGGAAATGAGATCTTAGGAGAAGTGCCTATTATTTTTTTGCAACTTCCAAATGCATTCAGAAAAATGTATCTTTTCTCTTTTGATGTGTGAGGATTTTCCAGAAAGGAGAAGCTTCTAATCTTATCAAAGACAGGAGTATATCATGCTGTCAGAACTGGGTCTTGAAATTAGCCCAGCTGGATAGTGGCTTTGTACTGACACCCCGGCCATGTGCTGCAAGGGCTTCGCTTTACTTTCAGGACTAATGAAGTTAAGTTTGCTAGAAACATGAACTGTAGAAAGCTCTCAGAACATTACAATGTAGAAGAAAAAAGTAGTGCAAAATTCCAACATATAATGTCCAAGTACTTCCTTTTTCTGAAGGCTTTAAACATTTTTTAAAGCTAATTTGTAAAGACAACCTGACACTGTAGAAAATATCTGTAAAATTAAAATGTCATAAGCTGAGAATTCTGAGCAGATAATTAAGGGACTCTGGGCCCCCTTCTTCGGTGTTTGTTATCTCTCCTTTCTGTGTCAATAACCAAACTTTTTTTGGAATGGGGCTGGGTTTTCAGGTCAGAACTCATTGACCTATCACTTGGACTGTCTTGATTCAGCTTTTTTGGGGGGGAAGAATGCTTTGATTTTGGAAACTGGAAGCTTCCTTTTGTGGCTGGGTTCCACCCTTGCCCTGCGGCCTGGCTTGCCTTAGTCATTTGGTTTAATACCTTTGTGACTTTGAGTGAGTGACTTAATAGGACTTTGCTTCATTTTTTGTTTTGTGCAGTACTGAGGTTTGTGTACACTAGGTACGTGCGCTGCTGTGAGCCACCTCATTAGCGTTCTCTCTCTCTTTTCCTCTCTCCCTCTCTCTTTCCAGGGACTGTAGGTATCTGCACCACTGTACCTGGCTCTGCTTCCAGTTAAATCTGTAAAATGAGGGCAGTAATAGTATAGCTTAAGGTAGTCATGAGGACTAAACACATTACCATATGTAATGTGCTTAAGGGACAGCATGGCCTATACGAAAGCCCCACAGATAATAGTAATATTATGTCAGATGTGGGCATTTTAAAGGCACTGTGCTGGAAAATCAATAACCTCGCACATTTAAAACTCCTTACAAAATTTGAAGGACTATTCATTCCGTATCTCCATATAGCAAAGGTGACTTCAGCACTGGCCAAGTTCTCTCCAGTTCGGGTCACCTGCGTGTTTCCATGTGGCATTGCCTATGTAGGGTGTGCTAGCTTCTAGGGTGCTCCGTCATTAACAAAGTAGGAATATTCTGATGAGCCACATAAGCACTGATGAATTAGAAAAATGAAAAGTGGTTAATGAATTTTTTAAGCTGTACGTCTCTTGAAATTTTTATTCTGTTGAATTTGTAAGTTAAAGAATAAGAAGGTGATGCTTTCATTGTTAGATTTATAGCATTCATGGGCACAATGGGAAAAAGTAAGAAGAAAAATGATAAGTTTTGAGGAGAAAATAATTTTCAATTGTCTCATATTTTTTATTTTTATTTATTTTTTTTTTACTTATTTATTTGGGACAGAGTGTCACCACACAGCTCAGACTTGTAGTGATCCTCCTGTCTCATCCACTCCAGCGCTGGGATTACAGGCATGCCCCACCATGCCTAGTTGTAGTGGCTGGCACTACGCACGAGGTGTTGTGGTGCCGGCTTGGCATGTGGCACTGGGGATCGAACCCAGGTCCTTGAGCTTGGCAGGCAGGCACTTAAGCCATCAGACTATCTCCCCAGCCCTCAGTGGTTGGTCTTAATCAGATTACATACATATTGTCTTTTGACTTTTTTTCCTGCAAAGAATGCAACAGGTTTTCAACATCTTTTTCTTCTTTGCTTGAAATATATTGCATGTTCATATTTAATAGGACGTAAGTTTTTAAAAATAGAAGTAATTAATTGGGATGTATTTGATGTTCAGCAGGGAAAGAAAACACATTAGTTTGTGTACACAGAAGTTAATATGGAGCCTTTGAAGTCTAAATTAAGGAGTTGTCTAAGGACACACTTTTTAACTGCTTAGGTTTCCTTTGGCCTGTAATAAAATGTGATCGGAATAACATGCCAAAGTCCTGTAGTTAAGCTGAGCACACCAGCACATATCTGTAGCGCCAGCGACTGCAGAGTCTGAGGGGGGAGGATCTCTCCAGCCCCAAAGCCCTAGACCAGCCCATCTCCAAACAAACCAAAAAAATCCTACATGCACAACATTTTGTTTCTGTCACATATTTCACCCACATTTTCAAGTTTACCTCTGCGTTACACCAGTGGATTAGGGAACTTTCCTTATACATTCTTCTCCATATCAATAAAGACAGAAACATGTTTCTGGAAAGTGTAAGGCTTAATTTTGTTAACATTTTAAACAATCACTTGTCTCTGAAAGTCACACCAGGGCCCGAAGAATGTTGACTGCTTCCATGCTGTTGATGAAGGAATGGGGTGAAGAATCCACTGAGGTTTCTGTTTAGTTCTGATTTGTTTTTCCCAGACTGAAGAGCACTCACCTTGTAGAGCATTCTCATCATTATGGTTGTTTTTGTTTGAAACCTACAATTGCATTTTCAGATCATCATAAAGGGCTTGCGAGGTAGCTTAGCAGACTAAGTGGACTAAGCACCTGCTTAGGTAAGCACAGGGACCGGAATTTCATCCCTGGCACCACATGCCATGCTGGCTCTGCTCCTGGGCACACTGAGCTGGCAGCAGAGAACAGGCATGGTGATACATACCTGTAATCCCAGCGCTGAGGAGGCTGAAAACAGGAGGATCACTACGAGTTGGAGCTGCATAGTGAGACCCTGTGCCAAATACATAAAAAAATAAGTAAATGGACACCCCTAAGGCAAGGGTGCATTTCCACACAGGATGTACTTAGCATCTGCCTAGAGTGGCCCTGGGACAGGATTGCATTGGGAATGTGGAAACAGCAGTGATACTTTCCAGCTGGAAAAGACGTTTGGGTCTCCACTCTAGAAGTTCTTCTTTTTGTGCTTGATGGGAGATATGATGCACTTCCTGCTATAGGGATGGCGAGAACTGTTGTCCTACCTCAGTGGCAAAGGGAGAAAGTATCTAATTGGCCTATGTGGTACAGAAGTGTCACTGCTTGGGCTCCTCTATCACTTTCCTAGTATCTCCTTTTCCCCTGAGCGCTGGCCTTGTATCTCTCTGCCTTGGGGATGGTTGAAAGCACTAGGTGGAAGTTATTACTCTTATGCATTTTGTTCTTCCTGTGCCCCAGGCTGAGATATATCCATGTTCCACCTGATATCACATTTGTGTGTGGCAACTTGCATGGCTGTCATCCTCAAGGCCTGGGTTCCTGTATGAAGTGCTAGCTGATGTGACTGTAGCCTCTATTGACCAGCATTCACAAATGCAAAGGAATAGACCATAGAATCCAAAGAAGGCTCTGGGTGACCTCTGCTATTTAGCAGCTGTGCACAGCACCAGTTGCCATGACAACTGGGCTCTGTTTATAAAAATGAATGAGGACCTCAAGCCTAGAGCATCTACACCATGGACAGAGCTCCCCCTGGAAAGAGACTGCCTGCCAGATTGCCAGGGTTAAACCAAAACAAAGACATACCAAACAAAAGTAGTCAGGAAGCATTCTGCCCTTCAGGGGCACACACCAGGGCTGATTGCCTGTATCCTCCTTCACCAAGTGAACATGCCAACCGGCCAGCTTCTCTGGGTTATGTCAGAGAAAGAGACAAAGACCCTGGTTCTAGCATGGGCAGTGTTCAGAGCACAAGCTTGCAAGGCCAGGCAAGTAGTAGCTGGCGTGGCTGTAGCCTGTATTGACCAGCATTTACAAATGCAAAGGAATACACCATAGAACCCAAAGAAGGCTCTGGGTACCTCTGCTGTTTAGCAGCTGCACACAGCACCAGTTGCCATGGCCTCTGGGTTTGAATGGAAGCAATTTTAGTACTAAGCATCTGACTTTTTTATTTTAGGTTTTGCCTTTATGTAAACTGTAAAGCCGTGTTTGGATTTGCAGCTTGAGAATGGACCTTTGTCTGGAGCAACCAAGTGTGGAGGTTGTCCTCTTTCAGTCTGTTCACAGTGACAGTTAGTGGTCTTAACTTTTCATGAACGTGGTGAGACATGGACATTTTTGAGAGTACTTTGAAGTTCAGAGCTTCCTTTGAAGGTTGTGCTATGATCTTAGGTCTTCTAGACTCACTTCATGAGTCTACAGCTGGACTCTTTAAGCATGGATGTCCTTTAGTCATCCTTGGATACTTCACTGTAGCAAAGGCAGAGCCTGGGTTGTTTGATGCCCTTTGCACGGGTCTCTTCCCTGTGTACGTCTGATTATTGGGCCTGCGTGAGCTGTGGCTCAGGGGTCCTGGTGGTAGAGGAAGCCTTGCGGATTTTCCAAGTGAAAAAATGCCCAAGAACATAGGTTGGGAGAAAGAGGACTACCAGCCAGGTGTAGTGGTGCATATCTATAATTCTAGCACTTAAGAGGCTGAGGCAGGAGGATCATAGTGAGTTTGAGGCCAACCTGGGCTATGTCAATTTGAAGAAGCCTTGAAATCATTCACGTGGTCTTCTTGCTCTGACTAGATGTCAAGGAGTTGGGAGTGAAAAGGGGAGAGGTGGGTGTGTGGGGTGTGGGTTACTGGTTGCAACTGCAGTGATAGGAATGGGCTTTAACCTAGAAGAATTCATCTAGGATAGAAGTTCTACTTCAGTTCTACTTCTGCCCTGAAGAGCTCCTGTTCCTTCACTTGCACTGTGCCCTGGGCTTGATCATCCAGAGGGACCCCATCACTGTGGCGAAAAGAGTAAAGCTGGGTTCACTGGCATTGCCATCCACTGCCAGAAGCCAGTTGCACTTACTGGGGTGGCTGCTCTGTTCACTTGTAATAATTTCTTATGAACCTGCCTGTTGATAAGCTGAACTAAATCACCTTTATTTTTTCTTTAACTAAACGTTTTAGTTCCCTCAGGTGTCCTGTTGAATTCCTTCATTTCAGGGCTGAACTAGTTACTCACTGGGCTATGGATTTGATGTTTCCTTTCTGTCTGGGCTTAGGTACTTGGGGAAATGTGAGCTTGCCATTTGACGAACTCTTTTTCCTCTGGCCTGTTGATGAGGTCTAAACATTGATGGAGGTGGGGTGAGAGGCTGATTGGTTATGTTAAGAGTTTATCATAGATATACATATTGGTACAGGTGAATCTGGTGCTTCATACTGAGTCATTGTATTGAGGCAAACAAGTAAACTTTTCCATATTTATTCTGTAGCTGACATGACATTCATATTCTCATGTGGTCAGGCTTTGGAAGCAGACTTCAGGGTGAGCTGAAAAGCCTGTACCCTGAAAAAGATGAAGCCAGTAGTCAAGATGGTGCTCCGGACAGTCTGCAGCTGAGTTGGTTTCTCCAGGATCTATTATTCCCTGTTAGCCAGTGAGGTTAATAACAGGGCAGTTGGAGTTGTGCCTACACTGTCCATCGCTACCTTACATCCTGGATGAGGGTCAGAGAAACCGAATAGATTTATTTATGCAGTGAGCAGTGAGCGGCCTTCTCCACACCAGATCTTTTTCAGTATTTTGATGACACGCATCATTATTGTTGTTAGTGGCTTGGCTAAACAAGTGATTCTCGGAGAGTCAAGGCTTTGTTCTGCTGTCCACACTCTGACGTTTTCTCCCAGTGTCCTGTAGTCATTAGTGAACATTTGTCAAGTGCCTACTCTGGGCCAGGGCTGTGTTATCATAACCAGAAAGTTGATGAATTACCTCATATGGCGTGTGTGTAAAGAAGCCTTGAGAAGGGAGGATAACTGGAGTCCCTTGTGTCTCCTCTTGCTCATCCTTGGTTTCTTCACACCAGGGGAAGAAGGTAGCCATGAGTTTAAATCAGTTTACTTCACTATTAGCAGTGTTAGAAAAGGTTTGGAGCAGGGAATTGAAACTATTGAGAAATAAGAGTTTTGAGGCTTATTGCTGGAGTTTTCTTATTCCCTCTAGCCCAGGCACTCTCTTCCAGTTACTGCTGATAATGCTGCCTTTTTATGTTTGGTTTTCTTGTCATTAAGTCAGTGACACATGCTGAGAATAGAAACCAGTGCCACTCCATGCTGTACCCGCCAGCACACGTACACCGGCTGGGTCTGTTGCTGGCATTGTTGCTATGATCCTTGAAGACAAATGCAAGCTGCGCGTCTGTCATGTTACCTCCCCCCTGTGGGGGGTCCCTCCCCCAAGAAGCTCATCTTCCAGGACAGTTCTACAGTGACACTGTGGGAAGTGATGGAGGGGAATGCACAGAAAGCTTTGCTAGGATTGGGGCATGATCTTTTTTTAAAGTAATTTTTTTTATCATGCCTAGCAATTTTATAAAACACTGGGTTTTAATACAGTGTTTTTATACATGCGTACAACATATTTCAATTGTTCCCATCGCCCTCTCTCACGGCCTCTGCCCTGTTACTCTTATTCCCTTCTTCTTGGAACATGTGGCTGTCACTTGCACCAATACTGCTAGTTTTTATTGGGATAGACTTTATTTATGCCAAAAATTTTCCTGTTAAAAAAAATCCTGTTAAATTCTGCTTTGAAAAATATTTAGGGTTAGCACTGCACAAATCAGTATGGAGACTACTCAAAAAACTAAAACTAGAGATTCCATTTGACCTGTCTATCCATCTTCTTAGTATCTTCCCAAAGGTATGAAAAGCATCAAAGCACTGTAATTTAAGTGTGCTCATGTTTATAGCAACACAGTCAATAATAGCTAAATCTTGGAAATAGCCCAAGTGCCCATTAATTGATGAAGGATAAAGAACGTGATATATATATATATATATATATATATATATATATATCCACGAAGAAGGATAAGTTTGGGATATGTCAAGCTAAATGGATGCACCTTGAGGCCATACACTTAAGTGAAATAGATTGACACACATGGTTAAATATCATTTTGTTTGTCTGCTGTGAGAAACCAAAAGGATAAATAAGAACCAAGATATGTAAAAGATATAGTGAAATAGGAGACCAGGTGTGGTGGCACACACCTATAATCCCAGCACTGGGGAGGCTGAAAACAGGAGGAACACTACGAGTCTGAACTGCATAGAGAGACCCTGTACAAAATACATTAAAAAAAAATTAAGATATAGGGAAATAGGAGGAAAATGTTCAGGAAGAACGGATGAGGGAGGAGGAAAGGAAGGAAGGGAAAAGAGAATAAGAGGAAAACAATGGAAACAATAAGGAGGGGAAGAGAGGTTGAAAGGAGGGGAGGGAACTGGAAAAAAAGAAGATATATTATGTACAGTTGCAAATTCTCTATGATAAATGTGATCATTATGTTTATCTAAAGTACACCAATTAATCTCCCCAAAAGGGAGCCCAAAACTAGAATAACAAAAAAAGGATATTGTACCAGAAGATTAAAATAAAAAGTAAAAATAAAGAGAAGAGTTTTAGGGTTGTGCATACTGAGAACAAATACCATCCGTATAAATGAAGCCATATGCGTTTGGCTTCTTAGCATGATGTTTAGGTTCATCATGTTGTCGCACGTATTTAGTGCTTCAGTTTTTATGGCCAACCAACCAGACAGTGGATGTTCACCTTGTTTTCAGCTTTGAGATACTATACATAGTGTTGCTGTGAACATTTGTGTACTTAAAGATTGTTTTTTGAGTTTATATTTTTATATGCACCTGTATGTCTAGGAATAGAATGAGAGATCAATTGTGTTTAATTTTTTGCAGAATTGATATACTGTTTTTGATAGTAGTTGTACTGTTTTATGTTCCTAGCTGCAACATAGGAGACTGTATTTTCTCCACATTCTTTCCAGCTCTTGTTATCTATCTGTTTTTGATTCTAGCCATCTTAATGGATTACAGTGGTGTGTCATTGTGTGTTCATCAGGGTTTTTTAAAATATCTAATTTGTCATATACAACATTTTAAAAACACTTTGCTGTGTATGGGGATAGAAAGGAGCAACCTTCAGCCTTTTGTCTTTTTTTGGCATCACTTTTTTTTTCACATTTTTTTCTTTTCTTCTTTCTTTCATTGCTTGAGCTTGAGCCTGGGTCTCTTGCCTGCGAGGCAAGTGCTTTAATATTGACTTGTGCCCATAGCCTCCTCTTAACTTATGTCCCACATTTACCAAATTATTTGTAATCTTCACATGCCATTGTTTTTTTTTTGTACTCTGATATCTTTGTATTCTTCCCTCTGTTTGCAATATTAGTATTAATGTTAATGTCCTTACTGGTTGGCTCTTAAAGGACCAATAAGTGATAATACTGGCTACTGAGTCTATGATAAGTCTGGCTACTGAGTCTATGTTCTTAAACACTGCGCTACATATATTTTTTTCTTTTTAAAGTGAACTTAATGGAAGTATAATTTACATACATTAAAGGGAATTTAGAAGAGTTTTGATGATTGCTTATGCCTGTGTGTCCACTACTGCAGACGAGCCAGGAAAGAGTTGAGCTCTGCAGAGCTGTTGGCCACCAAGGAGGAGGGAGTTGGGAGAAAGCCCTCAAGTCGAAGAGAGGGTGGTGCTGCCATTCAAGCAGAGGAGGCTAGAGATCTCTGCCTCTCAGATGGACCCTGGAATAGTCCTCTGAGCCACACATGATACTGTCCTGAAGTAGACATCCAGAACAGAAACTAATTCATGAGCGTTGGCCTGGTCATTTATGTGACCAAATAGGACATCTGTGTTTAATTCAACAAGTAATACTCAAACATATTTGCATGGTAAAAAGAGTTGAAGAATGTAGAAGGATAGAGAGTGATGTCAGAGTTCACTTTCATCTCCTACCCCTCTCTGGTGTTGCCTTGATCTTAGGAAACAACTGTTTGTAGTGAGGGATGATAGAGCATTTATCTATCATCCAGGAAGCCCTAGGTTCAGTCTGTAAAAACAAATCAAAACAAACAAAAAAACCAACCCCCCAAAGAATACCTTCCCTCAAACCTCCTTGAACAAATGAACTATAAAAAACAAACAAAAAAACCCAGCCCCCAAGCCCATAGTTATTTAATTAGTTATCCAT
>NDGM011037918.1:0-10074 GCA_002564305.1 Octomys mimax | reverse complement strand
GTAATTTTCACAAAAGTAATTTTCACTTTGATTTTTCCTACTGAATATTATAGAGGAATTTCTTTGTATACATAAAGTATTTAGTTTAGTTTAGTTTTGTTTTTGTCTTTTGAGACAGGGTTTTGCTATAGAGTTCAGGCTGGCCTCACACTCACAGCATCCTATTAGAACTGATTCCCAAAACTAAATTTGGCTAGAAAGTATATTAAAGGGTCTTGGCACAATTCAATTCTGAATGCTTAAAATTCACTGGATCATAACTCTCTCTCTCTCTCTCTCCCCCCCCTCCATCTGTCCCTCCCTCCCTCCCTCCCTCCGTCCCTCCCATCCGCATTAAGCTCCATCACTAGTCCTTTTTTCATTTTTTACTTTGAGAAAGTCTTCTTAAATCACAGAGTTGCTTGGGCAGGACTTGAACTTGGAATCCTCTTGCTCCCACCTCCCAGGGTGCATGCCTCACTGATTACAATTAATCTTAAATTATCAGTGTATGATAAAAGTTAAGCTTAATCCTCAGGCATGTTTGGTGTACTTTCATTAACTTCAGTGATGCTATTTCTAATTTATAGCTGGAGCCCTTTTCCCTCAGCTTCTTCAGGATCACCTCCTCTACCCATGCAGTCTCCAGCCCATGCCATCCTCAAGCCAGTGGAATGAGAGAGAGAGAGAGAGAAAAAAAAAAAAAAGCCTGCTGCTTCTCAAAGCATGATGTTTTAAAAACACAGTAATACAATTATTATCTTTATCAGTGAGGTCATGGGGAACTTGCTGTATAAGTCACATGAGTCAGTCAAGCTGAGAAAGTTAGCACATTTCAGTCTGTCTGTCGGGATGTCCCACAACCACAGAGCAGAGGACATGGAATATGTTACTGATGTGCTCAACAGACGGTACAAAAGTCACTCAAATATTAGGTTGTAAGCTAGAAATCTCAATACTGGGTTCCATTATACACATCCTCAAAACAAAACAACCAACATATTTCAAAATTACCATATAATTGGCCTGAAATTTCTTTTCCTTGCAGACAATCTCACATATGAATTTTCCCAGTCATTGTTTTCCCCAGATTGAGACTTCCTTTAAGCTATGGTGTTATAGTTATGCATTACTCTCCCTTCAGAGAGACTCCCTAAAGACAGTGATGGCTGTGTTAAGGCCGAGGATAGGCTTGCCATAAGTGGGGGAAGAGGGAAGCAGAATATTCCATGGTGAGCTAGCTCAGTAAGATCTGGAGGTGAAAGAGAACACGTTATATAGGAATTACATGTGTCTGGGTCAAAGGGCTGGAGAGGAAAGTGAAAAAGCAGCATGGTCCAGAGGGCCCTTCGTATTTTAGAGGGCTGAAGGGAGTTGCCGAAAGGCCAGCCTCGGTCTCTACATGTCCCATGCAGACAAGTGAACCAAACCAACAGTGCAGAGTATCAGCACTCTGGTAGAAACTGTAGGTCAGGCTTGGGGCAGGGAGCATGCCGGATGCTGAGGGTAAGACTGGAAACAGAGCAATAGTAGTACTGCAAAGAGAGAGGAAGAGAGGACCGGTAGAGGTTTGTAGGAATGAACTGAATTAGATCACATGTTTCATTAAATGGTTGGAAACCCTTACTCACCTACCAGGAGTGACTATTTGCTTTTGGTAAATGTAAAATATAACCACTGTGCTCTGAAGCAAACAGAAAATTAAGCCACTAATTTTCATGGCACTATAATACAATCAAATGTCAGAAACATAGTTAACTTGCAACTTTTACAGGGGTTCAGGGGTAGCGAGGGACTCCATATATTACCAGCTAACAGAAAAGACTGAAATTGTTAAATAAAGGCTGGTGGTTGAAGAAAGGATTTAAAAGTTCTGAGTCTACTGTCTGTTTGCTAATTTATGTGACTGAAATTAAGTTATAGTATACTATCCCCCAAGGAAAGAAGAAGAACCTTCTATAAGGAAGCACTCAAAGTTCGAACTAGTTAGGGAAGGTTGTGAAAAGTCTGGGAACACCCCCAGCCAACTGGCAGCCATCTTCTGTACCCAAAGCATGGTTGCTGTCCAGGTCTATCAAGATGAAGTTGGGGAAAAAGAACACCAGGCCTTGCCCTATCCTTTCATTCCCAAGACGACTACGTGTCGAGGTATTTCCCATGGAATATCTGTCTCATTTAAGACAAACAAACACAACTTCTTGAACTAAGTTATACCCCCCTTTGTAGGAGTACACAGTAGGCCCTGGCTCCATACTGGGTGCTCTTCTCGGCACTGGGGCTAGAGAAGATCAGAGTAGAGACACGCCTGCTTCCTGACAGAAGGTTCTTCTTCTTTCCCTGGGGGATAGTATACTATAACTTAATTTCAGTTGCATAAATTAGCAAACAGGCAGTGGACTCAAAACTTTTAAATCCTTTCTTCAACCACCACTTTAATGTTCCTGCACAATAAAAACAAAGGAATCCCAGAGAAAAGAAAACTCACACAATTTATCTGGCCTTGAAAGCTCTATTATACACAAAAAAATCTTGACTATATTTATTTTGGAGAATTCTGCTTAAAATGTTTCAACCATCCCTAGCTCACGCTCTCATTTCTTCTCCAGATTTTGCATGTGAAGTTCTAGGACCAGGCTCTTTTTTCTCCCACTCCCGAGACATCAATTGCTTATTTAGGCTCCTGATCACCAGCACAGTGCCCTGACCACATCTATTCACTGGAAAAAGTGCTGCTGGAGAACACACATGAGTGGGAAGAGTGAGGGGTGAGGGGAGGGCCTAAGGGAAACCCCTATACTTTCTACTCAATTGTGCTCTGACCCTAAATCTGCTCTAAGAAAGGTCTGAGGGCTGCAGAGATGGCTCGGGGTCTAAGTGCCTGCTTGACAAGCACGAGATCCTAAGTTGGATCCCTCGTACTGCATGCTGCGAAACTGGCCACGGTGATACACACCTGTAATCCTAGCACTGGGGAAGTTGAGGCAGGAGGGTCACTACAAGTCTACACTGCGTAGCAAGACTTTGCATCAACAAGTAAATGGATAAATAATTTTTAAAATATATTAAAAAGATCTTTTAACATTGTTCTAAAGGAGAACGAAGCACGGATCACTGTGTGCTCCAAGGAGGTAGGGGCTGAGAGTGGCACTCGTGGTTACTTCCCAGCGAGGGCCATGTTCCAGGAAGGCATTTTGCTGCTCCAAAGTTCAGTCGTGCACGGTCCCGGCACGTGATGTCATCTGGGAAGTAGACTGACAAGAGGTGAGGACACGTAAGCCATCACGTGATTTTTCTTTCAAAGGCTAAATGATCAAGCATGAACAGTAAAGTTAGCTTTTCCAGAATCCTTGGTACACTGAAGGGTCATAAGCACAAGGTTAACAGCAGCCCCATTACATGTGCACATGATGAGTGTGTCTTCATCACAGCACTGGGCAGGTCATTCATGTCAACAGTACTGAATAATACTATTCTTGATAGTCGCTAATAAGAAAAAGGTGCCTAACTCAATACCGTACTAAAAAATGATTCATCTGTAATTTTTTGTTCACACTTTTGCCAATTACTGAATATTCCATAATTATTTGACAGTCTAGTAATATTTTATTCTTCATTAAAATCTCTTAACAGGGCAGGTGAGATAACTCAGCAGACTAAGCACCTGCTGAGGCAAGCACAGGAACTGGGTTCAACTCCCTGGCACCACACGCCACGCTGGCTGGGTTTGGGCATGCTGAACTGGCCACTGAGACAGGGCGTGGTGGCACACACCTGCAATCCCAGCACTGGGGAGGCTGGGATGGGAGGCTCCCTATGAGTCTGAGCTGCATAGTAAGACCCTGTACCAAATACATAAAAATAAAAATAAAAACTGTTAACATTTTATCAAAATGACAAACTCTGAGTTCGTTTCTTTGTACTGAATAATTCAATATACATAAAAGCTATGAAAGTAAATAACTTAAACTAAAAGACATCCCAGCTAACAACTAGCTGGGAAGTATATTATAGTTTATTAAAAACTTCCTGATATAATCCTTATACAACTCTATGGGTGAGCTATTATTCCTACTATATACTCATACTTTACAGAACTATACAATATCACTGAGTTAATCAGAAGCAATAAACTTACTTGATTGAACCGTAACTTGAACTTTTATTTATTTTCAAATTTCAGGATATGTCTATGGCCTAGATAGTCTCTAGTCTTAATGCTGCTATTAATATATATATAAGTGATTAAATATATGAGTGGAAAAAGTTATCCAGAAAAACAATTTCATGACTAAGATAAAATTTAACAAATATAAGGCAAATGATTCTGCATGACAGTACTTGAGCACAGTAAATACATAAGTGATTACTTAAGATATGATAAATGTCTATAAATATACTTTTTTAATAATTACAAAGAAATATGCTGTCATCAAAATTCTGTAAAAAAAGAAAATAGAACATAGGATCTGTGACCAGAGATTATTCTATTTGTTTGCTGCTACACTCCCAGCATTATATTCAATAAGTGGTTGCTAAATGAATGAATGTTAAGTACAACATGTAGTATTTAAAAAAAAAACCCTCAAATACAGAAGAATAAAGTTAGTTTATATTCAAATCCAGGGCACCACTATAATTTGCTGGGTAATTAGTGTAACATGGAATCTTCTTGAAGACAGTAAGCTGCACAAGACTTGGAATTGGTGTCAGATTCATATCCTGGCTAAGCAACCCAAAGCATTACTTGCATAACTTTAAAAGTGCCTTTATAACCTGATGCAGTAGTACGCGCTTGTACTTATAGCACCTGGGGAGGCTGAGGCAGGAGTATCACGGCAAGTGTGAGGCCAGCATGATCAATACAAAGTGAGTTCAGGCCAGCTGGACTGCAGAGTGAGGCCCTGTCTCAAAACCCAAAATGAAACAGAAAAACCTACAGGCCTGCCACATGCCAACTAAAACTGAGGAAACTGAGTGCTGATTTGTTGACAAGATTCAAGGTTGATACTGATACCAAGTAATGGGTGAGCAACTGAACTGTACATCAGTGGTTCTCAAACTCCGGCATACAGGAAGATCACCTGGACAGTTGTTAACATTTAGTCTACTCCCAGGTTCAAATTCAGGAGGTCTTGGGTAGAACTTGAAAATTCACATTTTTAAGAGGCCTCTAGGAGATGCCAATCAATGCTGCTGGCATGGGAACCATCTACTGAGTTCTGGAATGAATTACAGAATAAATGTAGGAGGTACATGACTGGAGAAACAATTCCACTTCATGGTCTCCCAGTGTTACCCTCCCACAGTGACTAGGTGAGAGACAGCCCCAACAGAGACTGCTGCAGGGAGGGTGCTGGGTAGACTCAGCCTCTCTGAGAAAGTTATGCTCCAGCTGAGGACATGAGCAGTGACATCTGTGGTGAGAAGGAAGACCTGGTAAGTGCAGCCTCCAGAAGCTGCTCAACAGTCTGCTTGAACTCTTGATTGCTTTTCCTATCTGCCAAGTGAGTGAAGACATGCCTCAGCTTGAACAGCTGCTACAGTCTAAGATATATGGACAGAGAAGTCACTGAGTCAGTGGCACCTTACAAAACCATAGGCCATAAAGCTAGATGAAGAAAATGATAATCTGCTAGATTCCAAGTCTGTAGATCCTGTGTGTGGGGGAAGGGGGGGAACACTCATTCAAAAGGACAGGAATGCTTTTATTGAATTCTTTTTCTTCTTCTTTTTCCTTCATCCCTATTTGGGAGTTTGGGACTTTTTATTACTTTTAATTTTTATTCTTATTTTTCTTTTTCCCTTTGTTTTTCTTTCTGTTTTCTTCTATAGTCTTTCTTTTCTTTTTCATTACTTTCATTTTCCTTTTGCTCCTCAATAGGATGGTCTATCTCACTTTTCTCACCTTATTCTCATATTCCACTGATTAAATTTTCAAATTCTTCCTTTTTCATGCTCCAGTTCCTCACCTCTTTTATCTTCACTAGCAGAATCAGTATGCTTTAGACATAGTTATATAAGCTCCATAGGTAACTCTATGCAATTACTGCTGCACATGATTCTACTGTTCGTGAACATACAGTTGATGCACTTACTAGATATTTATATATGTCAATGTTTGGTTTGTCTTAGCATTTATAATATAATCTACATACTATGAGATCTCTTTCCTATGATTAAAGGTGGTAAATAACAGATTCTTAGGATGTAGCCATATCCACTTTGTCACTGACACTATTACTTTTGCTAATTTTATTGCTATTGCCAAGGTGGCACAGTTGGTGGTATTAATTAGATTTCTCTGTATGCTAATATGTTGATTGTCTTTGTATCATTAACAATACTTTGGCCATTGCTGGAGAACTGGACACTGAGTGAAATATATGCAGCATCCCATGCCAAATAAATGAAACTAGCTCTTGGGACAGAAGCATAGGACCATAGTATCACTAAAGAAGACATCAACTAAAGTGGTCTCCACACAGCAGCAAAGTCTTCCACTGTAATCTGCAAGCCTCAGCACAGACAAAAAACAACAGAAACATGAGAAGACCAGGCAATATAATACCTCCAAAAACTCCCTAACTCCCCCAAAGCTGATCCATGTGGCATGGGATGAGGGAGAGAAGCCAGGGAGCCAATTGTTCAAAAAATAACAGAGAAGATAAAACAAAAAACCAATTAGACTAACAAAATGCTCAGAGAACTTACGGAACATATAACTAAACAGATATGCTTAATAAAGAAAACAATCTGCAAGTTTACAGAATACACTAATCAAAAGCTAGCTGAGTTAAAATTATATAAAACATAAATGATCAGCTTAATAAAGGATTAGAGTCCAAGAAAAGATACCAAACCGAAATTCAGAAGATGAAAACTGCTGAAAATACAGCAGAAACAACCAACGTCAGAACTAGAAGGCAGGGCTGCTGTTGGAGACCAATTACTCAGGCACACCTTAAAAAAAGCAAGAGAACATGAAAAATAAGAAAGCTACTTGATGATCTAACAAAACTAATCTAAGAGTAATAGCAATTAGTGAAATATCAAAAGACAGTAAAAATGGCATTATAAAACCTACTTACAGAAATAATAACAGAAAACTTTCCAAGGGCTCAGTGACACTGTGTCTGGCTGGCACGTGCAAGAGCCTTAGTTCAATTTCCAGTGCCCAAAGGAAAAAAGACGACTCTCCAAACACAGGGAAAGAATTTAACATACACATAAATGAGGTATATGGAACCCCAAATAGCCACAATCAATAAAGAATCTCTCCATTAAATATCATAGTCAAAATTCCAGAAGTGCAACACAAAAACAGAACATTAAAAACTGTTAGAAAAGAGTGATGAATCAATTAAAGGACATAAAAGCTTAGAGTGAAGTGTTTTACTACAACTTCACTAAAACAACTTCTAACTCAAACTGATATATCCTGCAAAACTATGTTCATTCTTAAGGATATCCTAAAAAGAGACAATGAAACTAACAGTGCCAAAAGGTTTATTACAACAAATATGCAAGCAGAGAACAGTTAAATAAAAAGGAAAAGAAGAATCAGTAACAGGAGAACAATGCAATGATAGGATAAATCAGTATCTTTAGGAAATAACTTTCAATGTGAATGGTCTCAGTTTCTCAGCCAAATGACAGATTCACAAAACAGACCAAGAAATACAATCCAACAGTATGCTGTACACAAGAAATATAATCAAAAAAGCAATTCATAGAAAAAAGCCCAAAGAATGGAAAATAATATGCCGTATAGTGGGAAACCTATAACAAGCAGGGGTAGCAGTCTTATTTTCAAACAAAGTGAACTTCAACCCAAAAATGATCAAAAGAGACAAAGGTTACTACATATTGATTAAACAAACAATTCAATTTGGAAGCGTGAACATTGTAAATACATATACATCAAATACCTGACACCCAACTACATAAAACAAACACCACTGGACATAAATAATCAAATAATCATCAACACAATTATAGTGAGCGCTCTCAATACCTCACTGCAGCTAAGAGACAAATAAACTAGTCAAAAGCTCAACAAAGAAACACCAGAGTTGTCTTAGTAGGTATCTACATTATTCCACCCAACAACAGAATATATATTCTTCTCAGCAGAATACGGACTTTTCTCCAACTAGGCCACATACTGGCTAATATAATACACTAAAACAAATGCAAGAGTCTATAGAAAACCCTGACCGGTCCTCAAAAGAAAAGGCCCTGGGTTCTTTTTTTTTTTTTTTTGCAATACCAGGGATCAAACTCAGGACCTTGAACTTGCCAGGCAAGCATTTATTCCACTGAGCTATCTTCCCCAGGCCTCCCCAATCCTTATCATGGCCCAGAAAGTTTGTATTTGTAATGCCACGGAAAAATTATTGGAATTCTAGTAAATTAATTCCAATCTGTCACTTCCAATGCAACCCCCATTGTGAGAACAGACACTAAGGCATGTTTGTAATTAAGGGAAGCCAAGGAGTGCTAAGTCCCCCCATGATGGTGGCTATCTGGAACAAAGGCCCCAACCCAGGGCAGAACATAGGTTTTATTAATTCATAAAGGAAGGAGGGGCTTTAGGATGAGTAATTGTGAGAACTGTGGGAAGTAGGGAGTGCTGGGAGCTGGGCGAGGTAGGAGGCCTGAAATCACCACTGCAATATGCAGAGAAGGTTATGCAGAGTGATCTGCGTAACACAACTGAGATAGTATCTAATGCTTTGGGGTTCGTACCTCAGCTCTGAATTGTAATCTTGCAAGCCCCCAAAAGTCGTAGCTTCTATCTTGAGGCTCCATCCCAGCCGACAATGTGGACCAGTGACTCTTCATCATGCCTTCTCCCATCTTACACAAGGGAACAGTGGGAAGCAGTGCCTCTTGACTCAAAGATTACCACCAGCACCTTGGCTGGACTTCATTGCTTAAAGCCAAGGGAAGGGTCTGACCTGGTGGTGCATGCCTGTAATCCCAACATTCAGGAGGCTGAGGAAAGATCACTGCGAGTTGGAGACCTGCCTACAAAGAGTTCAAGGCCAGCCTTAACTGCGTAGTGTACTTTCTCAAAAAGGTAAAAAAAAAAATCAAAGCCAATTGAAGAGAGAAGGAAAAGTCCTACCCAGCTCTGTACATGTCAACACATGGAAACAGGGTCAGGTTCAGCCAATATGGAGACAATGCTACTTCTTTCAAGGAGAGCCGCCCAGGTGGTCTTCCATAGAGTCAAAATTATACAACACATATTATTAGGTCATAGATAGAGCAATAAAACTAGAAATCAATGGCAAAAGAAATCACATAAAATACACAAATACATGGAAACTGAATAATCAACAGGTCACAGAAGAAATCAAAGATGAAATTAGTTCCTAGACTCAAAACAACAATCACAGTAAAACACAGCAGATTTATCCAACAAAATGAAAACAGCCCTAGGAGGTAAGTATATAGTGGTGTATATTCATATCAGAAAAACAGAAAGAGCCCAAATAACTTCATGATTCATCTCAAGATCTTAGAAAAACAATACAATTCCAAAGCTTGTACAGAGAAGGTTATTATAAAAATCAGGGCAGAAATTAATGAAACTGGGAATAAAAAAACACTACAAAGAATTAAAGAATTGAAGAGCTGGTTCTTTTAAAGAATAAGCAAAAAGCAAATCTTTAGTTAATCTTATCAACAAAAGCAAAGATCCAAATGAAAGCAATTAGAAATGAAAAGGTAATAATAATAAAATAATACTCTGAAGGTACAAATGTATACATAGTATGAATTAATTAGTGCAAAATATTCCACTATAAATCACTTTATTTATTTAGTACACAGTCTACAGGGTCTCATTACCCAGACTGGACTTGTAGTGATTCTCCTGTTTTCAGCCTCCCAAGAGCTGGGATTATAGACTCACACCACCACACTCAGTCTCAGTTACCATCACAGCAAGTCCTGGGGGTGGGGCCGGCATAGCACGCCGGGGATTGAACCCCAGGTCCCTGTACTTTAACTGTAAATAAATATATTAGCTTGTTTTGGTTTTCACTGAAAAGAAGGAAGGAAGGAAGGAAGGAAGGAAGGAAGGAA
>NDGM011037911.1:0-13661 GCA_002564305.1 Octomys mimax | reverse complement strand
TGCGTTGCTTAGTGCTCTCAGGGTGTGAGATGAAATAACTGTTTCCGCCGACTGTGGGCTCTGGCCCTCTTACGCGGGCCCTTTTGCCCTAAGACAGGCAGGGTTGCTTAGTGGCGTGCAGTCTGTGTGCCTGGGAGTTATTTCACGTGCACATCTGAGCACGGGGTTTGGAGAGATCTTCAGCTACTTGGAAAGAAGATGGCACTTGGGACGGCGCGCTGGTGCTGGCTTCTTCCCGTGTGTTTCGGGCCCTGGATAGCCGCTCACAGGCGCTGTCCGGCTGTGTGCTGAGCACCCCGTGTCCGTGACTTTGCCGCTGCTCTGTGGACAGCGGCGTGAGGGCGGGGAGGCAACGACAGCACTTGCCCGCGGGTCCTTCTGACGTGCTTTGGAAGGGAGGAGGCTCTTCCGTACAGTTAAGTGGTGCACGACGACAAGACAGATGTCACAGGTGGATGTGTGGCTAATTGCCAAGTGATCCTTTGAGGTTGTGAGCTCAGGGGGCAGTGTCACGTGTGAGACACTGCAGGCATCTTAGGCTCGCAGGGTGTCAGGGCTAGAATTGTCTTCACCAGGTCACTCAGTGGAGATGAGGGCTGTGTGGCTCTGACAGCCACAGCCCCGCGGAGCTGGACTCAGCTGTTCTTTTCTCTAGAGGAGCCCAGGACTGTTTGTACATCTCTGTGTCCTTTATCCTTTAGGTTAATAACATTTTCCCCCCATGATATATGCTTTCACTCCTGTGAACCAGGGTGCTGCCCATTTGATAGGTAGGGTAGACTGAGGCTTTGGACTGGTATATATGATACCAGGCTTAGGACTAGAGCTCACCCTCCCATTTCATGGTTGCGTCCTGCAGCCGCACTGTGACAGCTGTGGACAACAAACGGCAAGCGCCCTGATGCCAGGCAAGCTGTGTCTTACTCTACACCATTGCTGGAGGATGCTGTCAGTCCCCCAGCTCTGGATTCCTGAGTGGACCAAGCCCACTTACATCACCGAAAGCATTTTGCTTGTTCGTTTTGCTTGTGTAGCTTGGGTTTCATTATTGATGGAAATGCCATTCCTTAGTGTACCCTAATAAAAATGTGCTGTACTATATCTGGAAAAAAGTAATGGAGTCTGAGAACTTCAGGGTGACATAAACAGTCCGTACTGGGGAGCAGAGCAAGCCTGTCCTTCTTGGCTGGGGTAGGAGCACCCAGCCACGGCGGCCGGTCAGAAGTGATGACTCTCCCAGTTGGGAGCCTGTTGGTGGGCATTCCCTGGAGAAAACCGAGTTTAAGGGAAAAAGAAAGGTAATCAAGAATTCTACCAGGCTGTGAATTATGGGATTATATAGCATGGGTATGTGTGGCTTATGTGGCATGTGGAGTACGTGAACTCACGCCATCCTGTCTAGGTTTAATGAGAACAAATCGGCTGGGCCTATGACATAAAGGCACAGACTGAATAGGACAGTGGACCCTGGAGGCAGGGGCCTGGGTTCCAGGCCTGTCCTGCTTCTGAGTAGCAGTGGGACACTGGGAAGGTTGTCTGCTGCCCCCTGCTTTCTGTCCCTTCAGCTGTAAGAGGGGCTGATGAAAACGATGGCAAGCTTACCCCAGCACCTCAGCCATCGGGAGCAGTAAAGGAGATTGCCCATGGCGCTTGACGTATGTGACTGCCCCGTGCACAGCAAAGCCGCAAGACGCTTTCCGGTTGGTTTTTGCATCTGGTGGAGGCTGTCTGTCCATTTTCAGATGGGAAACTGAAGTAGAAAGAGGCGGTCCTTGTCGAAAGTTCCACAGGGAACTGAAGGTGACACCTTCCTGAAACCCAGGCTTCAGTAAGATGCCTTTCTGTCACTTCTTGAAATCCCTGTCCTCTGCCAGCTGAGTCTCAGTGGTGTCCGACTCTCACATGATCCTGAGACAGACAGTGAAAGAGATCAACAAGTGAACAGCTGGCTTCTTGAAGCTCAAAACCAGAATTTGTAGTGGAAAATGGTTATAATCAGGTCAGTTAGCACCGAGTTAAAATTCACCTCATTCATAGGGAGTAGTTTGAACACTTTTCTCAGGACTTTTGTCGCATGGAGGGTTAAGGGATCTGGTGAAGTCAAAGAGTAGCTTCTCCTGGCTTGGGCATCAGTGATTACTCCACAGCTAATCCTGAGAGGCCTTCGGAGAAAGTGAGTGAGGTGGGTCGCCTGAGGGGCCCATGAGGGTGGCTGGCTAGGAGCGCCCGCAGCGCCGGGATGGCAGCTGCATCCGAGGCACTCAGTGGACCTCAGTGCTGCATTCCATTCTCCTGATCCCCAGCTCTGTCTTCGTACCTTGTGTGGAGCGGGAGTACACGTGGCCGGGCTCACTGCAGAGGCTTCGCAGCCTTCTTCTCGGAGGGACCGTATTGGCCACGTACACTGATTATCTTGTAGAGATCTACGTCCTTCTGGTTACCTGCTTTTTATTCCGCTGTTGCCTTTACCCTACACAAGAGGTCCTTACACAGACACTAGAGGGAGTGTTGCCCTGGGAAAGAAGTGAAAGTAAACAGGATGAAGCAGAGAAAACCTGTTCTATCAGGAACTGCAGAGGAGAGGGGAGGAGTAAGCCTGACTGCGTTGTGTGAGGGGCAGTGTGCAGGTTCCTAGGTGAGTAACTAACTGGCAGTAGGGCAGTCCAGTCCTGGGTGGTCATCATTCTGTGTTTTTTTTTTTTTTTTTTTTTAAAGAGGAAATGATGTTTTGTACAACTGTGGGCTGTTCAACCCACTAACGACAGAACCTAGAAGCCACGGGTGGACTCAGCTAGGCGTGGCCCTCGGGCTCGCCTCACCCGTCTTTTCTGCCTTTCCTTCCTTACCTTCTCTCATGCGCTGTGTGAGGTGGTTGGTCGGTAGAAGCTTGTTGTGTTGAAGGGAATAAATACTTTCGTAAATATCAGTACTGCCTAGGTGAAGAATGAGTGCTTCGGGGCGGATGGGGTGCCTGGCCTGCTCCCAGGTGCTCCTAGCCCTAAATCAAGTCTGTTTCCCTGGATGTTGGGGTCTGATTCTGCATCCCACAGTGACTAGGTAGAATGTATTTTTCTTGAGTAGAAGAACAGCTCGCGCTGCCCTGTCTGGGTGCGATCACGCCCAGGGGGACGAAGAGGACTCCTCTGCAGTTAAAGTTGGAGGCCGCGAGACTGGCAAACCAGCTTGTTCTCAGCATGATGGTGGAAGAGAAGGAGATCCTTTGAGGCCATAGAATTTCTCATCTTATGTGTTGCTTTGAGTACTGTTCATGTGGGAAAGCAAAGATTTTATTGGAAGATTTCTCAAAACTCTGAAATGCCTTTTCTGTTAGGAGATGTCCTCAAACAAGTGTGACCCTGAGCTGGTCTCTGCACCTCAGTTTTACAGGCTGCAAAATGGGAGTATCACTAGATTTGTAAGGTTGTGCATCTTGGAGAGGCCGCCCACGGGTCCAGCACAGCCGGCAGTTCATTGGTTAGGAGTGTTCATCCATTGTTCACTGGGGCGGCTGGCAGGGCAGGGGAACATCTTCTTTTGAGGCAGATCCTTTGGTGCCCTGGCCATGTCTTGGCCCTTTGCGTTACTCTACAGGCCTGCCTGCCTTCTAACTACCAGTAACAACATTTGCCAGACGGCTTTCTGTGGTCATTAGCTTTGATGACAAGGGCACGGGATGGGAGTCGTAGGGAGTAAGTGTCGGTCAGAGGGCAAGGAGAAGCCACTTAGCAATGACAGATGGACACTGGTGGGCCAGCATGTAGCCCTCCTGCCATCTCGCTGGCTTTCCATATTCCCCGTCAGAGGCCCGTGTGGGTTTAAGCCCCACCTGCGCACCGAGGTATCTTGCTGGCCTTTTTCTCTGACTCTCATGCCTATTTCACTTGGCCCTTTCCCTTCAGTGTTTCCTGGGTTGATCACCTCCCAGATAAATTAATTAAACTTAAGTTTGTACTTTTTGTAATATGTTCCGGGGCTCTGGGAAGGACCTCAACTGATACAGGTTAGGTATTTCCAGCTGCGTTAGTTTGGCTTTGCCAGAGAAATTGAGCCAGGAGCATGTAGGTGTGGACTGGGCAGGGGCTCAGCCTGCGCAGGCGGGTGGGAAGTCAGGACCCTGCAGCTGGCAAGGGGAGCCCCGGGAAGCCAGCGGTGTAGGCTTAGTCTTAGTCCACAGGCCTCAGGAGCCATAAGGAGACAGGGCACTGTCCGTCGCACCACTTAAGGACTTTGTCTCATAATCTTTGAAGATTCTGTTTTGAGCCTTGCAATGGTCATACCAGAGTGGAGAGGGAGGGCTGTGGAGTCCTGACTCTGCTCCCGAGGCAGCCCTCCATTGCATTGGCACCTGCTGGAAGGGAGAGGCATAGCCGGGTTGTACTGAATAGTGCGGGCGTTGTGCTGGGGCTTCCGGAGAGGACAGCTCAGCTTCGGGGCTGAGGAGCTCCCTGGCCGCAGCGCGTGGGCTTGCTCTTCGCCATACCCACAGAGGCCCTAGCATTTGGACCGCGCGTGTGGCCAGGTGATCTTTTGCCTGAGTAGAGTGACTTTTTGCCCTCACTTCCCTCACATTTCACTGGAAACTTGGCCTGGAGCAGCTGGACTCAGCCTTGGCATCTTCTGGTCTAAGATCACACCAGGGGAGGGCAGCTTGATATGCTGGAAAAACATTGTCTTTGGGACTGGCAGTCCCTGGACATGGCTTCTCAGGTGTGAGCGAGTGAGACCCCGCCAGGTGGAGAGCCTATCTGTGGGTAAGGCTCGTGTGGCTGTGACTTTTTGAGGGTTCATTATTAGTAGGGAGAGAGTCTGGAACTATGAGTAAGCAATTAGAAAGTACTTACCAAACACAAATACGCTTGGCCTTTCCTAAGTGGATGTAGCCATCCGTTCGTCTGCTCAGTTGCTTGTTTGCTGAGTGCAGTGCTGGTTATTTGAATCATCTGGATTTGGTTTCCTTATCCACAATCCAGAAGCTGTGCAGACTCGAGCAGGTCCATCTCACCGCAAACTGGATGTGGTGCTGGGGTGAGCCTTTATAGCCAGGTGGCGCGAGGGCGGTCCTGTTGCTCCTTCTGTGTCACAGAGAAGCGATGAGTTGCTGCACATGGAAGCATTTTGAAGGGAGCGGGTGATGGTAACTCCAGGTGTCACCTAATCTTTTCTGTGCTCCTTAGGGAGCAGGTAGCCCCTCAGCTGCAGTTTTGGAGCTGTGAATGCCACCTGCTTTCTTCTGCTGTCTCTCAGTACAAACAGCACCTCCGCTAACACGTGCACCATTGTGCTAAAGCCCCACGATTCTTGGGCCAGGGAGATGGCTCAGTAGAATAAGCGCTTACCAGGCAAGCACAAGGGCCTGAGTTCAATCCCTGGTACCACAAAGAAAAAAAATGTTAAAACCCCATGATTCTTGGCCATGGTGTACAATTAATTTTAAGTCACATCTACTACAATAAAATTCCCAGATGGGACTGTAATGTGATGTTTAGAAAATTTGTTCCAGAACTTGATCAGTATTGATCATGTTGCCTGGTTCCTCATGGACAATCGGGAGTGTTTGGGGAGCTCTGAGAGTATTCCTGGTCGTGAAACATGTGTGAGAAGCCCTGGGATGCACCCAGGCACCCCCAAATTTTTGACGTTATGTGTGGGAAAGTTATTTGGACAGATATGACAGAGAACAGTGTGAGAAAGCATAAGATATGTGCTAATTTAAGCATATTTAAGAAACAAGCTAAATATAGTTAAAATCATGGCGAAAGGAAAGCAATAAAAATGTTATGATCTGCAACAAATCTAGTGGCATGACTGGAAATAGATGGCATCCTCCAGCATGACACCTGTGTCACCAGACAAGATGTTTTCTGACCTCTGAGGTCAGATAGATTATCCTGTGCTCTGCTAGTGGCTCAGAAGTCTACTGTGTCAGTTTGTGTGTAACTTCCTTGTAGAGATTTTTATGTTAGGGAGTGTTTCTACTGACTTCGTTTTTCTTACAGATAGGGGAAGCATCTAATTTTTCACCACACCACTGGGATGCCCTGGCTGTTTGGAAGGATATTCTAAGTTATGTTAAGCTCTTCTTTCTAATTCTGTTTGCTTGCCTTTCTGTGATTCCCATTTATTTCATGGATTTCATTCTCCTTTTTGGGCTACTAGTCATTTTCATATGGAAGGTCCTCAAATTGTCTATTTAACACAGACTGTACAGGAATGTGCTCATTGAAGTCAATGACAGGATAGATTTCTTACTGACCTAATAGATTTCTTTTAATTTATGGTCACCACGTACTTAAGAGATGCACTAACTGTTGTGTCACGTCAGAAATTTTGTTGTTCTCTCCCGACGGCTTGGTGGCTTATCTAGACATAGAAGTGGAAGGTTAAATACTTCCCTTGGATTGGTGAGACTGAGTACTTGCTGGTTTTGCCTTATTTGCTATTTTAAAATTATATATGTCTGCTTTCCCACTTAGGGATGGATAATGGTGAGAAAAGGAGGTATCTGGCGGGGGGGGGGGACCTGTCACTTTGTTCAAATTAGTCATGTGTACCTCTTTAAGGAAACCTGGTGTATTAAAACTAGATTTGCACAAAATCTGAAGTAGGATGCAGGAGGCTAAACACTACATGGAGCAATTTGCGCTTGACATTTATCCAGATAGCTTTAGTGCAAAATATAAAAAGTTGTCTTGGCTAACTTTTATTTTAAAACTACATTCATGTGCAGTATGTGTAGACTGCCCCATGTGTGCCAGGGACTGCTGGTGTCAAGGCTGTAATGGTGTGCAGCCCACTGAAGGAGAGGCAGATGAGCCCCCCAAAGATGGCACAAGGGACTTAAGTTAGGGAGTCAGAGAGCTGCAGTCGACACGTCAGCTATGCACAGGACCAGGTGATGAGGGGTTCATAGAGAGCTCCGGGTTGTTGTGATTTCAATTTTTAAAATCTTTTATTTATTTATAAGTGTATTTATTTATTTTTTGGTGCAGGGTCTCACTATGTAGCTCAGACTCAGAGTGATCCTCTTGTCTTAGCCTCCTCAGCGCTGGGATCACAGTTGTGCACAAGCACAGTGGCCAGCATAGTACTGAGGATCAAATCCAGGTCCTTGTGCTTGCCAGGCAGACGCTTAGACCTCCAAGCTATCTCCCAGGCCTCCTGGGTTGTTGTGATTTTAATCTCAAATATCCCCTGAAAGTCTTTGTGCTTGGAAGGTGGCTGGATCATGGGGCGCTAACCCCTGGGTGGACTCAGCCTTTGGTGAGCTCATTAGGTGAACATGCTGTTAGGATGGGCCTGGCTGGAGCAGGTCGGAGTGTGACCTGGAGCAGCTGCTGTGTCCCGCCTCCTGCCTCCTCCCTCTGCTTGCTGGCACCCTGGTGGTGGGCAGTGTTCCCCGGCTGTGGCCTGAGGACCCTGGGTGGGTAGAGATCACTTGGAGAGGAGCCTGAGGGACTGCTTTTCAGCCAGAGAGGGGAGAGACCAAGCCAGAACTCCTGGCTTTTGTTTAGAGTATCAGGGTAGGAGAACAAAGTAGAAAAGCCTTGAGGGTCCGGAGCTGTCTGAAGCCTTGGCATTGGGGGGGAGCGGCGCGGGGTGGCCAGGAATGACTCGCTTCGCTTGATCTCACCTTGTCTGTTCCTTCGGCTCTCACACAGCCCGTGCACTGTCCCCATCGCTCAGCCATTCGCCTCTCACAGAGCCTGTCTCTCTAGCCCCAGGGGTCAGTTCCTTATTTCCCACAGAGCCTGCATGCTTCTTGCCTGCAGTTTCAGCATTTGTGTGCTTTTACCCCATGACTTAAGCGTTCAGTCTGCATAGGGCCCATGCATTGGGCATCACGCAGCTCAGTTATTTCGTTCAGCTGTTCAGTTCTGACCAAGTCCCCCCCACTCAGCTAGACCATTTCTGCCACGCAGCCAGCCACCCAGGTCCTGAGCTCTCTGGAATCAGGAGCCAAAGTAAAGCAGACTTCTCCTCCATCAGCTGCAGGTGCTGGGTGTTTGTCATAGCTACAGGGGAGTGACCAGTGCATGGGCATTAGGAGGAAGGAGCAGGGCACTGGGAAGGCAGAGAGGATGGGATGGGATGGCGGGAACAGAAAGCTGGGGGCTGCAGGGAGGGCAGCAGGCAGGCAGCCCGGACAGCTGCAGGTGGGATGCTGTGGGTCCAGGTAAGCGAGTTCGTTCTTATCCTGCCAGCTAAGGGGTAAGCTGTGGAAAGGTTTAAGTTTAACATAGGGTAGTTATACAATGAAGTTCACATTAAATGAATCTCTGTGGCCACCCTGTGAGTTTTAGGGACAAAAAAATGAGGCCAGAAGACTAGATTGTTACTGAAGCTCAGAAGGATAATGGCTTGGCTGATAGCAGTTGGAGTGGGTTGGCAGAAGCCCACTGAAACATATGGCAGGTGCCCCCAGTCGAGCCGTGGCTCTGACTCCTTGCTCCTCCTACAACTTCCCTTGTATTTCATGGATCTCTTCCCCCTTTCTGAAGGTGAAGGGTTCTTTCCCATCTCTTCACTTTGGCTTTGGAAGTAACCTGTCAGTTCTAAGTGACACCATGTCGATTCTTGGCTTCATTATTTGATATGACAGGTTGTGTGCTTCTGTCTGGTGTCTTGTACCTCTGCACTGGCTGTGAAGACCAGGTTTGGGCAGGCCTCAGTCTCCAGAGGATGGCAGGAGACCCTGAGTACCCAGACACTCCCATCCCAGGCAGCCCTGCCGCACAGTCGCCCAGCTGAGCCCTGCCTGATCTGTCAGGTCCAGCTCCGCCCTTACCTTTGTGAGAACCATGATGCATGTGAAAGAATAAGTGATTGAGTGTGGATTACATGTTCCATATCTTTTTGCAGCAAAAGCTGACTGATATAACAGAACGTGAGTGGTGGGATGCAGGACGTGGTGGGAACATACTGTGTAAAGTGACATACCTGAATCTCCAGGGTGTTAGCACTCTATGCACACGCTTAGGGCTAGGCTGGCTTTTCTGTGGCTTCTGGCAGTTGTGTGGTGTTCATCTGTTGGTAGGTTGTGGCTTTTTTTCTAGAGCTGAATGAGGTGGGTCAGATTTATAGAATTAATCTCCCCCTGCAAAATCCTTTTCTTTTCTTCCCCAGCAGCCTGATCAGATTCCAGCATTGCATTTGAGCCGAGTGGGCCTTGAGCTTCCTAACAGGGACCTTCAAGCCCCAATTCTCAGGGTTTTCATGTGCAAGCTGAAGTCCATTTTGACTCTGAGAAGCTGGAATTTCATTTGAAAGGGCAAGAAATACGGGTTTAGGGATTTTCTTGGTCTTGACTGATTATTTAAAATATATTAGTTGTGATAAAATATTTAGCTTTTAAACAACAAATTTAATATAGGGAATTGTGTTTTATTTATTAATGGCAGTTGCAGGGAGATTGGTAGGAGTTGTGCTAAAGTGCACTGTTGTGATTTTGCAGAGTATAGTAATTACTGTAATATTTTGCTGAATTATTAATATCTACTGTGCCTGTAGGAGCGCAAGCGTCTGCAGCTGAATTCACTTCAAGATTGCCTTTTCCCCATTCAGGTTTTGTTGTGTGTTGTTTCCTTTCTTGTGCACTTACGAATTTTTTAAGAAATGGAGTGGAGGGGCAGAGTTGATTATATGGCACGGAACGCCCGCGCCTCGGCACGCAAGTGAGTGGACGGGCAGCAGAGAAGGGCGCTCCCTCCTGGCCGAGGCCCTCGCCTCAGCCGCGTCAGTGGCTGTGACAGCTTGGGGGCTTCTGGAGAAATCGCGTCTGGTGAGCTCGCTGGGGCTCTGTCCAGGAGGTGCCGGGAGAGAGCAGTGGCGTGTTTACGATGGTGCGTGTGTGGTGATGCGTGTGCACGCGGGTGTGTGCTTGCGTCTCCAGGTTCAGTGGACTTTCTTATAAATACGGCTGGCTCCTGTCTGTGAGGTCACGGCCCCGCTAGGCTTTCTGAAGTGCTTCCACAGTTATGTGACTGAACGAGGCTGCTGTGGGGATGATGGTGGTGAAGGTGCCTGGGAGCCGGGGCTGCACGGCCGGCGCTGTGGCAGGACTGTGGCCCTGTGTGCAGTGCTGCACTTGCTGTGCTGCCCTGGAAGTGAGAGCCAGCTTCCAGGCCCCCACCTGCCCCGCCGCACATGGCCTGAGTTAGCCGGCGTCGAGACTCAACGTTCCCTATCTGTGCAGTAGTTGCCTGGATCAAAAGGAAATCCTACGCTGGGGAGGGGATCGCGAGCTCTAAGTGAGCAGGAGTATTAAGGGAATGTCACTGTCGCTAAAGTTATGAAAGCTGTTCATATTGTGGAATTATTTTGTGCGGAGATAGGGAGGACTTTGTGCTTGCTCTGTGTGTGTGTGTGTGGAGTGTGTGTGTGCGTGTGATCAGAGGCATCGCAGTCATTTGGGTGAGCACTGTGTACTCTGAGGTCCTTTTGAAATACACATCTCCCAAGATGCTATTTTAGATCGGGAAGAACACACACTGCCCGTCACATCATTTTCCTGATAAGAGCGGCCTAGAGCGCTGAGCAGGCCTCCGTTCATCCAGCAGCCGGCTGAGGAGCCCACACTGGTGTCCAGCACTGTTCTGCAGCACCCTGTGGTCCGCTGAGGTTTCAGCGTGCTCCCGAGGTTTGCCTGCCAGAAGGTGACCCTGTGAAGGGTAAATGCACATGAAGGTTGTTGGGAGACACAGAAGGTCCCCCGAGGTGGACGAGCAGTGCTTGCTCTGCCTCTGACTGGCAAGCTGTTATGCTGCGAGACCCCTTCCTTCTCTGTTGCACTGGCATTGCAGTCTCCATTTGGTTAGATTGTTGGGAGCATTTTGTGAGTTTCTTAAAAAAAAATTTTACACATTTTGTATAGGATCTCGCTACATTCTGCTTCAGTCTCCCCAGTGGTGGGATTACAGGCATGCGCCACCACACCTGGTCTTGGGGCAGGGCTGGCATGGCGTGCGGTTACCAGGGATCGAGCCCAAGTCCTTGCGCTTGCCTAGGCAGGTGCTTAGACCACTGAGCTATCTCTGCAGCCCCATTTTGTGAGTTTAAAGCATTGGTAAGATGCCTGCCATGTGGGAGAAGATACTCTAAAATAGGTTCATGTTCTTAGACTGGATCAAAAGAGGTCCTGCAGGTTAGTCTAGTCTCCCTGCTGGTGGGCCTACCTCCAGTGCGCCCCTCTTCTTGTCTCATTGTAAGGGGAGGAGAAAGCTGCGCCTCCCAGCACTGTCACAGCCCCTCACCCAGGGGGGCGCAGGGCCTCTTCAGTGTAGCATATCCACCGAGAACCACACACGACTGGGGGAACCAGCCAAGGTTCCTCCGTGGCCCAGACATCATTTGCGTCTGTTGGGAACCTTCAAATGCCTCTTTCCTAGTTATTTTGAGATGTGTAATGGGGTAATGCAAACTGCAGGCAGTCCTCGGCACGGTGCGGCACTCGCACCTGCTCCTCCCGTCAGCCGTACTCGGGCGCCGTTAGCCCCTCTTCTCTCCCCCTGCTTTTCTCGGGCTCTGGTAAGCGCTGTTGGGCTCGTGGCGCGTCTGCATCAGCCTCTGCATGTGGGTGAGGAGCTGTGCTGTTTGTCTTTCTTTGCCTGGCTTATTCCACTTCAGATAATGTGCTTTTGTTCCCTCTACGTTACTGCAGGCGGATGGCAGGATTTATTCTTTTTGTGGCCGAATGATGTGGCACTTTGTGTAGACCAGTGTCTTGGCTCATGCGTGTGCTGATGGGCGGGTAGGCTGATGCGACACCTTGAGGACTGTGAGTAACGCTTCGTGAACACAGAGTGCAGGTATGTCTTTGATACACTAATTTCATTTCATGTATGTATACGTGTGTGTATATTAGTAGAACTGTGGGCTCATATAGCATTCTACTTTTAGTTTTTTTGAGGAAACTATATATAATTTTTCATAATAACTACTTGCAAAATACTTATCTGGCACCTGAGTTATAAAGAGCTCAGCTCAGTTGGAGAAATTCAGGTAATCTTAATTTGAAATGGGTAAACGATCTGAATGAATCTATATTTCTCAAAAGGAGACAAGTAGGGGCCGGGGAGATGGCTCAGTAGAATAAGCGTTAGCCTGGCAAGCACAAGGGTCTGAGTTCAATCCTCCGTTCTAGAAAAAAAAAAAAAAAAGAGACAAGTAAATGGCTAAGAACTATCATGGAGGGCCAGGGAGATAGCTCAGTAGAATAAGCATTAGCCCGGCAAGCACAGGGTCCTGAGTTCAATCCCCGGTACTGAAAAAAAAAAAAAAAAAGAACTATCATGGAAAAAAATGCTCCAAATCACACTCCTTTTAGAAAGGTTTTTATAAAATAGATTTAAAAAAAATTACAAATTCTGAAGAAGAGATGGGAGAAGGGACTCTGATCCAGCCGCTCTCTAACCAAAAGTGGGGTGGCACGCAGGTTGGGGTGAGCATGTCCAAGAATGGCGGTGCCTCCCAACATGGGGCAGGAGGAACCCCTGCCTCTGTGGAGTGCGGCTGCTGTCTTGGGGTTCCTCTTGGTAAGTCACTGTGGTGGCTGCCTGAAAGTGGCTGAACTGAGGTGCACGCTGCGTCTACGGCCGCGCTGATCCCTTGTGCGCGGTGGCCTCCCTTGTTTCCTGGGCACTCACAACCCGAAGAGTGTGGCTGGCTTTGTGCTCATTTGGGGTAGCAGCGGGGCCCGCGAGAGCTGGATGCAAGGGAGCGTGTGTGGCCCCTTCCGGGCCTTCACTCTGCCCTCTGCCAGCACCCACTGCTTCCCTCGCCTGCCCTACCTTAGGACATAGTCAGGTATCTTGTCTTTTCTCGCTTTAATTCTTTTGCTCTGAGGCCTTCACGTTTTAAATTTGACCTTGCAGTGGTGAAAGTTTTCACCTTTCTTGGGGATAAGTTGTGAAGCTGTTTAGGGGATGCCATTGGAATCATTTTAAGGGTACAATTCAGTGGTACCAACAATGTGGACATTATTATACAACTGTCCTACCATCTGACCCTGAACTCTGCCCCTGTCTAAACAGAAACTCTTGGCCACTTAGGCAGCGGTTCTCTGTTGTTGCTCTTGCAACCATCTGGTTCTTTGCTTCACTGTCAGAGCAAGGGCGGGGCCTTCTCGTTCTCCTGTCTTCGGCTATTTCCTGTCCTGTCTGTGTTTTTCTGTTCTAGCGGAAGTTGGGATGAAAAGAGTCTACGGGGAGCTGGGACCTGGACCAAGCCCGCTCTGTGGTTGAGCTATTCCCAGTGCTTGCTGTTGGCGCTGACCTTAGAAGTAGCGTGTGATGGCCTGTGAGGTGGGTTCGGGCCGTGTCGTGCTGTGGGGAGCTGCTTCTGAACTGATGAGCTCACAGCTCTCATTGTGCTTCCCTCCTGGGAACCGAGAGCAGTTCAGGCCTGATCTTGGGCTTCTGGGAACTTGAACTCTTAAGGGAAGCCCGTGTCTCTCGTGAGGACGGGAATTCAGACCCACGCTGGAAGCTGCAGTGGTGCCTTGGGACGAGAGCTCACGGTTGCGGAGGGCCCGCCATGGGCCGGGTCGGTCTTGGTACTGATGCTGTGTCTTCTCATTTTCCTGTGCAGAAGCTCTAGATGTGCTTTTTTTTTTTTTCTTTTCTTTTCTTAAAATTTTATTGAGAAACAAATAGTAATGAGACAGT
>NDGM011037909.1:0-34415 GCA_002564305.1 Octomys mimax | reverse complement strand
TGCTGATTTATAAATGCACAATAAAAATAGACCGCAAGAATCAGAGCCGGCACAACTAATTTGAGTACTATGTCGGAGGCGCTCGGGAAGGACAACACCCAAATAGGCCAGTTTGGACTTCAAACAGGGCATCTGGTGAGGGCAGGGCATGGCTATCTCCAAGCTGCCCTTGTCTGCCTGAGGCCAACCTCCGGAAGGAGCTGAAGGGTCTATTCCCTGAAGTCTCACCAATTTGGGAAAACTAACTCCTATCACAGGAGGAGAGGCTGGAGGTGGCCCCACGCTGCCCACGCGGCTCAGCTCGCAGGCTGCCCCGTTCTCCTCAGAGCCCACTCGCCATGAAGTGCCGCACTGACTCCTGACCTCGTCTATGAGGAGGGAGCGCCCAGGTCCCATGGGGCCTCGGGAACTGTGTCTCTGGGACAGAATACCTATTCCCACAACTTCAGAGTGGAGAGACTTCATTTGTGCCTGGCTTTTTGGCTTTGGTTCATGGTTGGCAGAATGGGTGGTAGGTGTGAAGGGCGGGGCAGAGGAATGCTGCTCACCTCTGGCAGCCAGGAACACACAGAGGGGGTGCTGGGAACGCGCACCGCCCAACTGTGCACCTGGGTGAGGCTCCTCTCCCACCACACCCACCCACTAAGGCACATTTAACCCTGAACCTGCCAATGGGCCAGTCCAGGGAGGGGCAAAGCACTCCCGGGGTCAGTTGCCTTCCAAAAGCCCCACTCCTGAACAGGAGTCTCCTGGGGGCTAGATCCAGGCCAGAATGAGTACCCACTTTTCTTTCATGCAGTGAGCCTTCACATGTGCGCTGGTGCTTGGATACCCTTCTTCCGTCACTCTGCCTACTTTCTGCTGGCTTTAGACTCTGTCAAGCCCTCCAAGGAGAGAGGGAAAGGTTTTACTCCTCTACAATGTTAAAAAGTCGAACAGGATTGTACCTCAGTCTTGGTATCTCCCCCACCAACAAAGATCAGAAATTATGTTAGCATTCACACACCCTAAGAGCCAGCCACGGCCACAGTGACAACTGGAACGATCCGTGAGAATGCAGAGTGGACTGAACCTGTCACGGTGGGTCCAAGGCCCAAACCGAAGCAAAAGTAGGCTTGCTGACGTGGGCCCTCTGGGCTAGAGAAGCCACAGGTTCTCTCCTTTTGCTGGGTAGCAGGCCAAGCGCTGTCTGCACAGCTCACACATCTGTCGGTGCGCTCAGCCTAGTTTCAAGCAAGCACTACAGAGCTGGTGCATCGCAGCAACCCGAGCTCCCCGCGCCCGTGCTGCCGTCCCGTGCCGTGAATTCCTCCCCCACGTGGCCTCTGCGAATGCGCCTCACAACACAGTGCATCCCAGGAGTGCTGCTCTTCTCCGCGAAGTTCTCTTGGGAAGAAGCCTGTGGCTTTGGTTATTTTCTTTATTTTTAGCTAAGTTTCAAAAAAAAATGCGCTCAAGTGAGGTTTTCTGTGTTGGTCTGAACTAAGGAAACCCACAGGTTTCTGAGCTTAATTCTCCCTATTGTTCCCAGTGAGTGAAGCTATTTCTTTTCTTTCTTTCTTTTTTTTTTTTTTGAGATAAGATTTTGCTATATAGTCTAGGCTGGTCTCAAACTTGCAGTGATAACCCTATGAAATTGTGTGTGTGTGTGTGTGTGTGTGTGTGTGTGTGTGTGTGTGTTGGGGACTGAACTCAGGACCTTGCGCTTGCCAGGCAGGCGCTGACGCCACTGAGCTATCTCCCTGGCCCTGCAATAACTATCCTGCCCAGCCTCACGTGTTCTGGGATCGCGCGGGCATGGCTCCACGGCCAGCCCCACTGGTGCTATTGCTGCAGCATGGCTCCACCATGACAGAGACCTTCCCATGCCACCAAGCTGATTTCTCAAGGTGGAGAACACCAGGCTGAGAAATGCCCATCTCTTTACACCATGAGAAGATTCCTCCTTGTCCTTCCTTCCAAGTAGTACAACTCTGACCAGCCTTGCACCACCAAGCTGATTGTGCACGCACTCGGACAAATCCCAGAGCCTGAGAGAAAAGGGGGCAGGGACAGTCAGACTCCTTAGTTTCTGGAGACAGAAATCCGTGTTCATTTCGCACAAGAAAGCAGAACTAAGAAGATTGCAATGCCTGAAGACGACAAAGCAATGCCTCTCTGACACGGGAATGGACCGGTCAGACGGCAGCGGGGGCGCCTGGCTGCGGCCAGTGTGCAAGCGGGGCTGGAGCCTGCCGAGTGCACAGGAGCCGGGCGCCGGGCACAGTCAAAGGCCCCAAGCTTTAAGCTCGGAGAAAAGCAGATGGCAGCAGGGAAACGGCTGAAAAGGAAAATGCTTCTCATGAACCTTCCTTGAGAGGCTGCTGATCAGCTCTGAAGTGCAAGGTAAACATGCAGAAAGGTGACTGATGTCTTCCTAGTCAAAAGGGCGACTGTCAACATAGCTATTTAGCTGAAGTCGTTCCCATAACTGCCTCTGTTTCACCTAGGAAACTTCTCCTAGCAGAGGGGCATGCGCTCTTACCGAGTTCCAATTCTTGGCTGGCTTTGAACTCCACTCAATTTAAAGCAATTTATGATAAGGAATCTTCCTGCAGAACAGGGTACTTGATCCAAACTTACCTTTCGAGGCCTCTGTCCCCAGTGGGTTTTCTAGGAAGTCTGCCATGTCGTGGTTCCAGGCGTCATGCACGGCGGACTTGGACACCACCCTGCCGTTCAGAGCCTGCTGTGGTCGAAAGTTATTTCTCAGATACTCCACCGACTTGACGTGGTCCTGCTGCTCCGTGGTGAAGATGGAATAAAAAGCCTCGAGCTAAACAGAGAGAACCAGAGAGGGGAAAGACCCACGTCCATTAGAAAAGCAGCGTGACCCAAAGCCAGCAGACTGGCGAGAGGCACTGGTGCCAGGGCAGATGTCCCCGGGAGGCAGGCGGCTTATCACCTTGCCACAATCCAGACACACCTGGAGCATGGGTCTCTCAGAGAGACCTCTGTGCGATTCTTCCCGGCAGACCTGCAGTGTTCAAAGGAGGAGGCTGGCAGGTCTAGGAACCAGGCCTCCTGGGCGAGCCCTGCCTCCACCACCTGCCCACTGTGGGCCCCAAACAAGTCTCCTGAGTGTCGCACGTGCGCACTCAGATGATGCTATGATGATCAGGGCCTACAGAGGATTCTGGTGGTGACAAAACGCTTAAGCTATAGACTGTCCCCAAAACAGTTCCTGACATACCATAAGCCCTCAATAAATACGAGTTACTGAAGCCTTATGAATGTGCCTGTGCTGGCACACTGGGGACCAGATGAGCCAAGTGACCACAACTAATCACATGGTAAGTTAAATGGCACTAGACCAACAATGACCTCATGCATAATTATGGACAAACCACTGAAACTTTCTAGAGCTGAACTTTCCTCATCTGTAAAACGTTGGTAATGTAGAACCTATCTTCACTTATTTACTGATTTCATTTCATGTATTTGGTACAGGGTCTCATTATGCAGCTCGGACTCACAGTGACCCTCCTGTTTTCAGCCTCCCCCGCACTGGGATTATACGTATGCACCACCGTGCCCAGTCTTTGGGCCAGCTCAGCACACCCTGGGGGCGGGGCTGGCATGGCAGGACCGGGGATCGAACCCTGGTCCCTGTGCTTGCTAGAGCAGGCTGTTGGTCTGCTCAGCTATCTCACTGGCCCTTAAATGACAGGTTCCTGAAATAATAAACCTAAGGGTTGGGGAGATAGCTCAGTAGAGTAAGCACTTGCTGGGCAAGTGCAAGGGCCTGAGTTCAATCTCTGGTAGCACAAAAAAAAAAAAAAAAAAGTTTCCATGAAATAATAAACCTATGAAAGTTACTTACTACATAGTAAGGCATTGATAAAAATTTACTATCATTATTATTTTAAAAATCTCCAAAAAAGTGCTAGCAAGACTTTTTTATTTTGGAGGTGCAATAAAAAACAATCAGGATCTTATTTTTATAATAATTTTTTTTTATAATCTAAAGGAGTTGTTTGTGCAGTGCCCAGCAGCCCGACCACAAATAGTCATTTCACCGTGTGTGAGACAGATCGCGGTTGGCCATCAGAGACTTTCTCCCATCAGGCCACACACTGTCTCGTCACCGAAGAACCGACCCACAACTGCAGTGTCTGCCACTGGCAGTGTCAACTCCTCAGGACAGGGAACAGAGCAGGGAGGAGAGACTGCAGGCGCTGTGTCCGCCCTCTGCTCCCGCAGCTCCTCCTGCGGTAGGTCAGTGCTCAGCCGAGAGGATGTGATTAGGAGGCGGCAGCTAGGACCAGTGCTCCCCCAGCAGCTGTGCCGGGGCTGTCTCAGGCTTTGGGGACCACAGGACAATCAGTATTATGGGTTAAAAATAAAAGATAAAAACCCCATGATTTCTGCCCATTCTGGGTGATTATTTTATTTATTTTTGTCTTTTTATTTTTATTTTTGTTGACACAGGGTCTCACTGTGCAGTTCAGGATGGCCCTGAGCTCACTTTGTAGCTCAGGCTGCTCTCGAACTCGCAATGACCCCTGCCTCAGCTCCCGAGTGCTGGGAGGACAGGGTTGTACTAGTACCACTGCTCCTCCAGCAGCCTCAGAGGGTGACCCAGAAAGTGTCTGCTGCTGACAATATGAAATTCTTTTTGCAAGGGAAAGCAAGGAATTCAGAGAGGTTTTCGCTACCAACACTGTCCTCTCACTCCACCACTAAGAGAAGTGCTAACAAAGCCCAGAGAAGGCCATCGACCTTCTCCACCAGCGAGGTGGCCCAGCAAGACGGGTGGTCTCTCGCCGCCTGGCAGCCAAGGAGCCTTCCTTCCCACCTGCCTCCTTCATGACAGAGAAAGCGATAAATACCGAGCTATTCGCTCCTCCAGCTCTGCGCCATGTAAATGAAGATTAATAAGGTGCTGCGGCAGCGCTTCAGCCCACGACGAAACTCACTCGACCAGACTGACCAAGCCAAACTGCGTGCACCCGCCAATGGGGACAGGTTTCTGTTTACAGAAAAGAACTTCCTAACTTATAGGACAGGAATTGACAGAGGCCTTCTGGAACCGGTCGAGGCCTAGACCAAGGAAAATGATTTAAAGGATAGCAAATCAGCCTCAGGAGGAAATGCTGAGGGAAGTGAAATTGTTTAGTCTGGAAAAAGGGCAAGCAAAGAGGGGTTTGCTGAGAGGTCTCGAATGTGGGAGATGCTGACCAGCTGGGCAGGGAAGGCATAAAAAAAAGGAAATTGGTTTAAATGCAAGCACAGAGAAGTGAGCAAATGAAGAGTGGAAACTTAACTTTCAGAGTCTTAAAAATTTGGACTGGGCACCCACACACAGCAGTTAGACCGGCAACTTTCTGGAAGCGACGGCCATCTGTCCCAAAATAGCTTAATCCCTGAGATGTGGGGAGGGGACCACGCAGGGGACCATCTGGGCAGCAGGACTCCCTGGCTTGTTTATTCTTGGGGATACTTGCATCTTTCATGGCTAGCAGTCAGTTGGATGAAGTTTATTTCTGATGCCTCTGGGCATACCACTAGTCATACCACTACAAAAAGAGGCAGGTTCTGAGTAGAACACAGAAATGCCTTCACCTAAATTGCTCTCCAGGGCTGCCAGGTAGCTCAGCAGATGAAAGTGCCTGCTTTAGAGAGAGGCTGGGAATGGGGTTGGAGCCTTGGCCTGCTGAGCCAGCCCTGCCCCTGGGGGCACGCTGTGACAGTGATTGAAGCCAGGCGTGGTGGTGTGCCTGTAATCCCAGCTCTTGGGGGGTTGAAAACAGGAAGGATCACTAGGAGTCCGACCTGTATAGTGAGACCCTGCAAACCCTGTACTAAATACCTTAAAAAAAAAATAATAAAATAAATTGCTCTCCAGCTTAATGACAAACTATCACAGAAAATCTCTGGGCTCGTCATCAGCTCAACTTTCTCCCAGATAGTGAAGGAAAATGGGCCGGCACTAAGGGTCAGCTGGTGACCCAGCTGCACTTGGTAGGCACACAACGCAGCTTGCCATGAGGACAGGCTGAGCAGACGTGGCAGATGCCTGCGCCGGTGGCCAGCCTTCGCTGGAACCCCGTCATTCCACTCAGAGGCCTCTCTTGTCGGTAGGGGTGGTTCGTGGCTGGGTAAGAGGGGGCTGCAGTCCTCACATAATCATGGAGGCAGGAAGGCCTCTGGCTTCCCGTGAGCCCTGGAACTGGGTGACATGGCAGCTCTGGGCACCCCGGAGACGGGGACAAAGCACACAGAGCCGTGCCTCCTGGGCCTCTGACCTGCCCACACGCCAGGTGTTGCACTGGCTCACCCTTCCAGGTCAGTTAACAGCTATGCAGACTTCCTGGCAAGTGAGCACAAAAGGTCCCAGCGCCCTTGTTTCTGAATGTCCCTGAGTCTCCATTCATAATGGCAGGCGCCCACAGGTCCAGCCTGTGCCTAAGTCTCCAATTTCAAAGCTTCTCTTGCTACGTAGGTTCAGACTTACATTCTGAAACGCAGCTTGGTAAAGGCCGCCACATTCCTCCCTTCTGTGCGGCTCACTGTCCTATCTGCGTGACTAAGATAACACTAGCACTCACTTCCCAGGCTTCTTATCACTAAGAGAGTTTCTAGGTGTGACACATCCGGGGTCACTCTTGGCACACAGTAGTGCTAAATCAACGCTGTCCGTCGTGCCGTAAGCATTTTATGAGGAATGTGATAGCCCTGACTGCTACACTCGTACACACTGCAGGTGCTACGGGCTCTATGTGCTGCCCCTGTCACTCTTCCTGCTGATATTAATCAGTTCTGATACATGCCAAGTATTTGTCTAGCACCTTGCAGACATTATTTTGTATTCTAATTTCTTTTTAGCTTAAAACAATAACATTATAGCAACAACAATGCTATAGCATAAACACTATTATAATAACATTTATTGGGCACCTACTATGTGAAAGGCGCTGTGCAGGACGCAGTGTGTCATGTGCATTACTTAATCACGGAAATTCTGGCAGCTGGTGACATTATCATCATTAATGATATTAGTATGATTGACAGATAAGAGACCAGGCCTGCAGACACCAAGGAAGTAGCCCCAGCTCACACGGCAACCACAGTGAGGACTGAGCCTCGATCCGTGCCACTGTTTCGCACGCTCTGAAGACTTTGTGCCATGGGCGTGGCTCACCCTAGAGAGACACACTTTGGGACAAGCCCTGCGGTGGAGGCGTGAACTGCGGAGACACGTCCCCAGACAGCTCCCTTGCCGACCCCAAGCTGGTTCCAGGCGGCGTCTAGCACTGGGAGCATGGATTCGCCCTTGCTGGCCCATGCAGGACGAAGCGGGCCGTGTGCAAAGACGGCGCCCGTGTGAGTGCGCTGTGTGCCCCACGGAGCCCACACTCTCCTCAGGCGGGCAACACGCACACACTGGAATTTATTTCTACTTTAACACAACTAATGAAGCTGTTATCATTTAGTAAAAATAAATGGAAGTTTTTATTTCTCTAATATTAAATTGACTTTTAAACTTTTGAAGTGAATGTGTAAAACATTTCTTTCTTTTTATCCCTGCTTGGGGAGTTGTAATTGCATTTTAACTGGTGCCGTTTCAAGAACAATTTTAACCTTGAATTGCAAATGTGTTGGCTGGAAGTGTATATAAATCATTTCAACTTAGTTTTTATTATAAAAGTATTGCAGAGAATAATTAGTTTTTAATCTGTTGGTTGGAATCAAAGGAGCGCCGAAACCTATTCATGCCAGTCCTATGCGGCAAAAGCGTTTGTCCCCAAGATGTGCAGAAGGGACCATGTGGCTGAAGGGGAAGTGAGGGAGAAGCCAAAGTAATAGAATTATGAATCCTTACAAGACTGACATGAGCAGCGCCCAAGGGGCGGGCGGACAGTGGCAATTAGAGCCGGAGCCCTTCACTAGCTCAGCAGCTGGCCCAGCAGCACGGAGCAGGCTCGGTGGCGGCTCACCTAAGGTCAGGGACAGGCTTCTGTTTTAAATTCCAAGGGTCGGCCAGCTAGCTCAGTGGTCTAAAGCACCTGCTTAGGCAGATGCAGGGGCCAGCATCTGCCACGGAGCCCCAGCATGCCATGCTGGCCCTGCCCCTGGGGCGCTGAGAGGCCATTGAGACTGGGCATGGTGGCGTGCGCCTGTAATCCCAGTGCTTGGGAGTCTGAAACCAGGAGGATCACTACGAATCCAATCTACATAGTGAGACTCTGTAGACCCTGTACTAAATATATTAAAACAAAACAAACAAACAAACAAAAAACAAACATAGGTGTTTTAAATTCCGGTACCCTGGACCATCCAGGTTACTGCTGAACTTGCGTTGCAGAGATGAAGGCAGCGAGCTTCATGCTGCCCCCGTCCATCCTGCCACCCAGGGTGGTGCTGCCTGAGGTCTGCTGCAGCAAACACAAAAGCACTGCACCCCGGTCAACAGGGACAGCGAGCTCTCTGGAGCTGAGGGCGGTGGCGTCAGGTCACCACTTAGAAACTGCCGTTCTCACATGCACTGCACACCCTACACTGCTGGATACAAAGTCTGGTAGACGCGCTCCCCACCAGGGGGCACAGTGGTGAGACGCACCTCACAATGGTAACCAGCAGCTCCCCCCACCCCCCCAGTGACTGTCACATTGCAAATGTGGCCAGCCTCCATGGAAATGATAATGTGTCGGATATATGAGCTGCCTCATTAAAATTAATTTCACTTGTAGCACTTTAAGGTTTTTTTCATGTGAATAGTAAAAAATATAAAATGATGTTTGTTGGTCATTTTATTTCCAGTGGACAGCACTGCCTTAAAGGACTGGCAGGCATTTAATAACAGCAACAACACACCACCTAATTAATCTTCCTAGCACTTCTGGTGGTAGGCACAGGTCTAGACATTTCAGGGACACCCCTTCATTTAAGCTCTAGGATGCCTCTACTCTGACCACTTTACAGATGGAATAACTGAGGCACTAAGTAGCAAAGTAGTTTAGAATTTGGCCAAAACATAGAGCCAACAGTGGAGCCCGGGAAGCTTGCCTCCTCGGCACATGGGCTTGATGCCAAAGACACTCCAGTCGTTACGGAAAGAGGACTGTGCAGACACCTTTGTTCAACCANAAAAAAAAAAAGAAAAAAAAAGAAAAGAAAAAAGAAGGAAAACAAAGTAGATACATCCTGACTTATTTTTTCCTGTATTTTTATTTTGAGACAAGGTCTCTCTCTGTTGCAAAATTGCTCAAGGTGGGCTTGAACTTGCCATCTTCCTGCCTTAGCCTCCCAGACATGCACTATCATGCCTCGCTTATTTCCTGCCTTTTTAATAGCACCCCCAGGAAGCACTTAAACGAAACTCATGCTGGCGAGAATAACAGGCGATCTATTGTAACCTACAGGAGGCACCAGTGCTGGCAAAGGTGCACTGGGGTAGGGGCCAAGGGCCGGGGAAACCATTTGCGAAACCCAGAGCTGAACAAAACAAACCCCCTTGTGGTCCGAGAGGCCAGGAGCACCCCTGGTTCCTCTGGGTACTCTGGGAGGAGTCAAATCCGGCCTCTGCAGCCTCCGGCCCCGCGGCCCGCGAGGACGCGGCTTACAGTCACCCACATGGGTCAGGGCCAGGAGAAGAGCAGAGGCTTTTGAAAATGAGAAGAGTGCAAGGCTTGGCGTGCTTTCTTTTGGACGGAAGCTGAGATGGAATTCCTAATTACTCGGCTTTTTCAAACTAGCCGTTCGCCTTTTTGAAATGAACATTCTGTACTAACTTTGAGAAAGAAAGTGCTGGCAGGGCGCGGGTGGGAAGGGCTGCAGTGCCCGTGTGTGGATGCCTGGGGCTTTCTTTTTTAAGAGCTGACACAGCTGTGACCTCCATGGGCTTGACAGCAAGGGTCCCATCTGCCACTTGAGTGAGAGCTGTTTTCCCCCTGGGGGAGAGGGATGGGGAAGTACAGAGCAGCCATGGATAAAAGCAAACATTAGTCAAAGACGGTTGGTTGTAAAGAAATTGAACGGCACATGCGATGAATTTATTCCCTCAGCTTCCCTGAAGTGCACCACAGAAAGGTCATGCACGGGAAGGCCACTGATCCTTCCTTTTGGTCCCTGAGTAGATGGGAAATAGGAACCAAACACTTTCCAGTGATGCTGAGTGACAAGCGTGTGAGCGGACACCCGAGCCCCACGCTGCGCCTTCCGCTCGGAGGCTGAGTATCCCGCACAGTGTCACACAGGGTGCGCGGGTGCTCCCTGCCTGCCCCCAGTAAGTTCCCAGCCGCCCCCCACCTCTTCCTGTTGCTGAGACGCTACGCAGATGCCCAAACCGCTATTTCATACACTATCGCAAACATGTAACTCCCTGAAGACAAAAAGCACTTAAATGACCAACTGGGTCCCTCCTAAAGCTCTTCCCTCAACCTTGAGAAATAAGTATTTCAACTGTAACTTTATCTTTAATAAAATAATCTTGGCTTCCCTATTAGTAAGAAAGCTTCCTTCTTAGTTCATTATCCACTTATGGTTAGCAGATCCTGTTCAGAAACCACATTGCCAGTCCTTCCTCTTTTTGGTCAGAGTGAAATTAAAAGGGCATATTCCAGAATGCCTGCCAACAGTGGTGAGGCCGCACAAATCCATCCGGCCTGGCCCCGGCTGGCTCACTCTGCCAGAAGGGCAATGTGCCATCCCTTCCCTGCAGCTCCATTACCCCAGGGAGCGGCCCCTGGCCGCGCGGACACTCTCCAGACCCTTGCTGACTTAGCCAAAGACAGGCCACAGCTCCCAGCTGGCTGGTGATGTAGGTGGCCACTGTCTACTCAGAACTCTCTTCTTAAAGCCCTGACCTCACAGCCTGCCCCTGGCCAGGCACCAAGATCAATAGGCGCCAGGGGCCATGGGACCAGCAGAACACAAGCCAGGAGGAAACAGGTCCAGAACTGTGCAAAAGTTCAGAACTGACTGGTCCCAGAGCTGTCAGGAAGGTCAAGATTTAGAGATGACATGGGTGCCCCGGGATGAAGACAAAACCACATGTCGCACGTTCTAGTTCCAGCCCTGCTCAGGACCAGCTCTGGCCGTCTTCCGCTCAGAGGCTCGTACTGCTAGTTGTTCACAATACGCTCTTCTACATGAGCTGCTCTAGGGCAGTTTCTCCCCTAGAGAAAGAACCCGACTGGACAACCACCCGTTCCCCCTGCCTATTCTGTCCCCTCTGTCCTGGTTGGGAATATTCCCTGTGTCAGCTGGGCTCAAAAGCCTGCTGTCATTCTCTTTAGTTACATCTCTGGCCCCATCAACTAACACCACAGCTTCTTCCCTCCCTCTCCTCCTTCCCTCCCTCCCTGCCCCACTGCCCTCCTTGGTTGTGAAGCTATGGGAAGCTGGCAAGGGGTCATTTCCAAGAACGGCCTTGCTAAGAACCTTTGTTTGTGGCCAGTCCTGATTTTTTTAGTGGCTCATGCTCCCTTTCTTATGGATCCCAGTGCATGCTGACTTTTTGAAAACTAATGTTCTTTCTCTTTCTCTGTCTCCGTCTCCATCTCTGTCTGTCTGTCTGTCTCTCTCTCTCTCTCTCATTAGCCATGGATCCCAGGGCATGTTCCTTGTATGGAATTGTCCAGTGTAGGCCAAGCCACCGTGACGGCCTTCTCTCAGCTGTTTTAGGCGGACAGAGGTAAAGTGTTTAGTGAAGTGTGCTTATTCAGAAAAAGCTCAATCAGTGATATGTTTTACTTCATTTCCTTCTGTTTGCAAACCTCTCTTTTTCTGAACTGTGACAGGCTTAGTGATCTGAGAATTTAAAAAAATTTTCAATTAGATACCATAACTTGGACACCAGCCATGAGATCTTGGGAAAATTACTTACCTTTCATGGTCTTCCATCTTCTCTATGAAATGGGGTATGAAAGCTTCCTACCTCAGAAGCCTGCAGCTCCTGGGGCGTACACAGGCTAGTGCATTCAGAGCATAGCACGTCTCTGGCAGAACATAGCGCATGTGGCACCTGTTTCCTCTCAAAGACAGAGTCTACACGATGCCTCACTTCACATCTGAAATTCCCCTCTGCTACTTAATATGTAGCTTAGAATCCACAGCACACATTTCACTAGTTTTGCACTCAACATATTTGATGAGAAGAACAAAGAATCAATGAAGAGCACAGAATTAAAAAGCAAAGTGAAAGCCTCGCTGGTGTCATCTGGCACGGCTACGGTCAAGCCAATATAAAACCCGCAGAAAGGAAGCACAGTGGGGCTGGGGGTGCAGCGGCCCACCTGGTGGTAGGAGATGGGCACGGGCTTCCGGAAGACGATCCACTCCACGATCTCGCTGCACGGAGGGGTGGTCAGAGAACCTGTGTACCGGTAGTAGCTGCCCAGGGATGCAGGCAGGAGGTCCTGGAGGATGAAAGGGTCCAAGAAGGTCTCTTTCTCTGTGGGGAGGGGATGAAAGGAGCACACTGTCAGTTACGCCATCAGAAACCTGAGGGTGCCACATCACCAGCCTGTGTGCTGGTTTGCTTGAGCCAGGCCTGTGTGTGGTGTTGGCGCTTCTCGGGGTGTGCCCAGGGACAGCAGCACAGCACAACACTTCTTAAGGAACAGGTTTTGTGCTGAACAAGGGGCAGCAACATGACAGTCCCACAGCCCCAGAAAAATCAACAAAACACCCCAGTAGGGTGTCACCTCTGCAGAGAAGACACTGGTGAGGTGCTGATTAAACCTGCCCTGCCCCATGTTTCATTGCAGAATGCGCCTCTAACAGTGGACAAGCAGCAGAACAAACCATGGGTCACAGTGAGACAATCGCTATGAGAACAAAACCAGAAGCCAAGGGCGGCAGGCAGTGCCCAAGCGGGCTAGGCTGTGTGGTGACTGCACCCAAGGCCTATCAGAGCCAGGTGAGACCCAACCAGAACCTATCCGAGGCCAGGCCTGGTACCTGTGCCTGTAATCCCAATACTATGGGAGGCCCAGGAGGCAGGAAGTGTGCAAGTTCAAGCTCATACTGGGCAACTTGGCAAGACTTGTTTCCAAATAAAATGTACAGAGGTCTGGGGGTGTAGCTCAGCACTGTAACATGCTCAGCATGCAAGAGGCCCTGTGTTCTGCCCTCTGTATCTCAATAAATGAATACTAAAATGCCCCAGAAACGGGCCTCTCTTTATCCTTTTTAACCAGAATGCAGGTCTCCACTTTAATGGAAGAATGACAGTTAAGTTGAGCCCCAACAGCCAGAATTCACAATGACCAGCAGAGGAAAGAAAGCCCAGCTGGGTATGATGCTCGGTGCTGAGGCAGCAGGCCGTGACACCAGTGTCTTGCTGCTAGAAATGGCAGAGTTCTGACTCAAGAAGCTGAAGTTAATGGGACACAATTAAGCGAGAATAGCAAAGAGGTAAAGGAGATCACTAGGCAGTGGGAACAGCAAGTGCCAAGGCCCTGAGGCCCCCAGGAACAGCATCTGCGAAGGCTGGGTACGCCCCCAGGAGTTGCAGCAGTCGCCACCTTCCTTCACAATCAGAGAAGCAGCCCTAGCTTTAAATCTGGTCTCTCCTTTTTCCTTGTCCAAGATGCACTAACTTGCCAGGAGCCCAGCTCACGGCCTGCTCGGGGCTCCTCCCAGTGGCTTTCACCAGACCGGCAGGGCTCACACCTGTGCCTAAGGCAATGTCCTTTCCAAGCCTGAGTCACCTTCCTCTTTCTCCTTACTACCATCAATGACGGCTGGCACTAGGACCAATCTCCCCCTAACTCCAGGGGTCTTAGTAATGGGGGACAATGTAAAAACCAGTGGAAATCAACTATGTCAGAATGGATGAAACTGTAATTTCCTTTTGGAAGAGCATAGTCGAATAAACTCATACGCGGGCCGCAGTGTCTTAGTACATGTTCCACCAACGCAAGCCCTGGGCTTTCCTGTGTCCCAGGCACTGTTCTAGGCAGATGCTGTCGGCATCTAACCAGCACTAATTCCTGGAGGAGCTTCAGAATTTTAACTTACTGACACTTAACCCCACACAGCTGGTCTTGTTAAGATCCAGCACACAGAGCCGGAACACAAAAGCCTGAGGTGTAGAGCCCAGCTTTTCATTTCTGCGCCACCGCGCTCTCCCATCTCTCCGTCTACGAAGCGTGCGCCTGCCACTCTCCAACTGACAGATATGGAAGTCAAGGCACACGGGTTCCCTCATGAAGCCACGGTCACGAGCCAGCAGGAGTAACAGCATAATTCATTAGGCTCAACACCCAGAGCTGATTCTCACAGATGCTTCAGATTCATGTTTTCTGAAGGAGAAATTAAGTATTAAGTAACAAATGCAAAAGTCTTCAAATCATGGGGTGCTGTAATCAGACCACACAGGCAAGACAGGTTCTACAGGCCAGTGAGGCCAGAGGCAGCAGGACTGCCTTCCTCCCCCAGCAGGCGCGGGCTCTGCTTTAAACCTGGCTATCAGCAGTGAAGTGATGGAAACTCTGCAAGGACACCTAGCTGGGCCGGGGTTGGCCAGGAGAAGGAATACCTGGGCCTTTGCTCATTGCCGCTGGGTCATCTCAGCTGTGTAGACAGCCACCATAAAGCCCCAAGTGTTAGCCTGTGTACAGTTTGGCACAGCCAGCTACAAAGCTGCCACTTCCCCGTCTCCCCTGCGGCATCACTCCACCACTCCTCCACCTGCTTATGACCAAGTACCCTGAACTGAACAATCCAAAAACCTGAAGTTGCCCCTAGAGGCTCCTCTGGGGTTAGGATGTTGGTCTGTAAGCTGTGTGTGGTCTCAGGAAGCCACAGGGCCACCCTACAAGGCTATCTTCATTACCAGCGTCCCAGTGGCACCAGGTCAAGGGAGTACAGGGTGCAGCTGGAACCTGGAGATTGGTGTCCACTCCCCCCGGCCACCCCAGGGCTCAGAGGAGGTTCTGGCTGTCACGGTGTGGAGGGGAAACAGCCCTGAGGGCCAGGGAGCACAGGCCTCACACTGTGCAGCATGGCCATGGATCGTAGGACGCCTCCATCTGGAACTGGCCGAGGCCACCCCAGCTCAGGGGCCTCAGGAGCCATGCACCATTTCTTCACATAGAGCCCCATCCAGGAGCCTTGCCACTCAAGCAGCCAGAAGCCCAGCTCCTAGCTGAAGATACTCCAAAGACCCTGTAGTGAGGGCTGCTACAGAAATGGAAGCTGAGGGGAAGGTAACAGCCAACATAAAATCTGCAGGGACACAGAAGAGTGAATGGAGTGCTTTGGGAGCCTTCGGTGGCCCTGGGGCGGGGATCCAGGTGGGCAGACACCCTCACAGGTGCCGGCCGCTCCAGCCCACAGCTCCATTCCTAGTAGGGCTGGGTAAGGGGAACAGAGGCACAGTCTTCCCTGGCTTGGTCCCAACATGGCGGGGCACTGGCACCAGTGCAGCAGCACAGGACGCCTCCTGGCTGCTGGGCAGACTGGGGACCCTCCCAAGTGATGGCATTAGGCTCAGTTCTGTCACTGCTGTTCCTTTAAGTCACCATGCTCTAACAGGTACTTCTGCTAACGATTCAGACAGAGGCCTTTTTCCTTCCTCCTAGATTACTAGGGCCTGAAAGGCATACCCCAGGCCTGACGTTTTCCATCAGTCTGGTTAGTCCAGCATGGGCTTTGGAACCAACTGCCGTGTAACAGCTGTGGGACTCGGGCAAAGGCCTCCGCGCCTCTGAGCTGATTCCACAACTTGCGGAGGGCATCAGGTGGCTGAGCCAGCGAAGGAGTCAGTCACACGAGGGCCTGCACCCCTCATGGCCTGGAGTTCTAGTCGGGAGCATCCGCAGCAATGGAACATACGAGAATTCTTTTCCTTTCAAATTCTTCCTTGAATTTTTCTGGGTCACGTGTATGAATTTCATCTAGAAATTTCAAAAATTGCATCTTCAGCACAAACGGGCTACCACAGCCCCCGGCCGAGGTGAACCCTGGCTTACCAAGGCAAGCGCTTGCCTCAGAGCGAGCAGCATTTCATGCTGCAAGCAGAACTTGTGAGCATTTTCTATAAAGTCTACAATAGATTTTAGTGGTTTTTTTTTTTTTTTTCAGAACCAGGGATTGAACTCAGGCCTTTGTGCTTGCCAGGGAAGCGTTTTATTCTACTGAGCCATCTTCCCAGCCCAATTTTAGGTTTGGTAGGTCAAGAGACAAAATCATAGTTGTCATGTTGGTACTTATATAACAAAGTCATTCTCACAATCTTACTAATAGCACGGAAAATGTTAATAACCCTATATATACAGTCTTCAAAACATACATCTACCTCATGAGGGAAAAACAATTTTTTTTAAGGTGGGAAAATAGCATTTCATTTAATTAGGATTCTTAGCCTAAAACCCACACAGTAGTCAGCTGGGTGAATTTAACTCCCAGCCTGTATCTTGCCCATTCTACTTTAATGTAAGTATCAGGAAGGGTCCCAAGCTTATAAAATCAACCTAGTGAGTCACAGCCAGACTTGGAAGGGTCAAGGGAGGGGCCGTGCCATGCGGCCAGGCCCCAGCACCATTGAACACTGTTTATTTTGTGAGTAGCACATTGCAGAATAAACTCCCGAGGTGTTTCTCCCTGTTGAGTTTTCTAAGTCCAAGCAGAACGTCACCACACGCTGCTCCTTGCAGCCATCCACTTTCTGATCGGTCCCCCAGGCAGCGCTTAGCCGACACGTGGAGCGTGGAGTACCCTGCTGCACACTGGGCTCACCTGGAAATGTGTCCAGGCCTGCACTGAGCTGAGGGGCTCACAGGGCCAGACCCGGGAGTGGGGTCTCCTGCCACAGCCACGGGGAGGGAAGAAGTATGGCCACACTGCTCAGCTGAAATCAGCAACTTTATGAGCACCACGTGCATGACACAGGCCTTAGAAAACAGGGATGGTGGGAATCACAACCCCGGAACGTGGCTCCCAGGCGGCCTCTCCAAAGCCTGGCCGGCTAGCAGGTTGTCTCGTTTGTTTGCAATTATTCCTCACTGTAAAATGTTAAGAGTGTGGACCTGTAGGGCAGTTCTGCAGGCTAAATGAGCTGCTGTTACTCGTGAGGTAGGGATGTGCCCAGCCACAAGGAAGCGCAGCAGTGCGGGATCAGATAAACCCTGCTGGCGGTGCAAGTGCGCATCTGCCCGCCAGGATGTTCTTGTCCCAGCTTCCACCCTAATTGGCCTTTTGAATTCAAAACAGCCCTATTCCAGCCACTTACCAGCTGAGAAAAATATTTGAAACTCTATGTATCCTAACCTTCATTCCCTTACACCATAATAAGCAGGTACTGTGCACTACTAGATAAAAGATAAAAGAATTAGGAAGGAGTGAATCCCATTCTACTTGCAAGGATCCTGGGTGCTGTGTGCAGACAATATTATATTTTAATAATTAATTGTTCATCAAAGAGAAAGATGAGGAACAGGGATGCTAAATTCAAAGTTATTCAAATTGCAAAAATGAATAATGTATGACTTTTATATTAAATACACACTGTATTAAGTAGTCTACATTTCACCCAACTCTGTCTTTCATTTTTAAGCATTTTGAACGACAATATGAATAATCAGTTAGAGGAGGTTTATTTAGAAAAAGGAGTGCCTTATTTGAATGCAAACGGAGTGTATCTGGAGATGATTAAATTTTTCTTATCAATTAGGAAATTCTGTACGAGGGCTCTAAAGTCATGGTCAACCACTAAACCCAGCGAGGCCCAGCTACCCCTGCAGCCCCTTCAATGTTAAATTATATCTGGCTGATCCTGTTCAATTTCTTATTTCTGACAGCGGTGCCAGGAGGCAATTTTTAATTAAAGAAAATTTGAAAGATTCAAACATGCATAATTGGATTAAAAATGTGATCATTAAAACATTAGATCATAATCGTCTGATTGATTGGATATTTTTGGTGTGCTAATAACAATATTTTCAATACTTTGGTTACATAGAAAAAAAGAAAGCTCTTCATAAAATACCAAGAAGAGTCAACATATAGAAGAGACTTGTGCAGCCATCAAAAATTGTGGGATGGGAGTGAACACACGGGCGTGCACGCACACACACGTACACACACACAATGAACAAGGTGTGACATTACCTCAGAGGGCACTTAGACAGAACATGGTCATTTCTAAGGTGAGAAAATAGGCAACATCCTCCAAAGAAGAGGCCAGCCAATTTCAGAGAAGTGTGTGACAGCCCTCGTCTCCATTTTAGCCCCTCCCCAGCTTTGTTTTTTTTAAGGCAAGCAATTGACTTTTACTTCAGTGCTTCAAGTCACCAGGGCAGGACTGGTCTTTGGTCTGCACAGGGCGAAGGATGACAGGGGAAGGGCGTGGGCACGAGTCATCTACGTGGAGCAGGACGTGTGTCATGGTGCTCGGCTATGATGGGCCCAGAAATCACTGCGAAGCCCGCACAAGGGCAGGCCTTCTCCAGTGGGCCTGTGGTGAGCGCTGGGACTCCTCGTGGGGCAGTGCTGACGCCGCACGTCTGGGACCACAGGGCGCGGGTCTCCGGGAGGGCTGGGCCAGGGGGCTCCTCCGTCCCCCACGGGCTCATCCGCTTGCTCTCTGCTCCCCAGACGCAGCCCCCCGCCGCTGTGCTCTGCGTGTCCGCGCCAGGGCCTTCGCACTGGCTCTGCTCTGCCTGGAACCCTCCTTACTCTTCCTTTCAAGGCTGGGCTCAGGCCAGATGTTCTTCAGCTGCCAACCACTTAGACGGATGCAAGGGATGCACTCCTCGCCAAGCCCGTCCTGACCACTGTTTAGGAAACAGCGACTTGGAGGACGGCTGCCCTGAGACGGCAGCGTCTTACTTGGGGGCAGTGACCAGGCCAGAGCTGCACAATCACCGAGGGGGAAGAGTCCGCAGACAAGAGCCGGAGCAAAGGGCGCCAGAGGAAACCGCCCAGGGAAGCTCGGGAAGCCCCGAGATCACAGGTGCGGGGCGGGGGTGTCGGCTGCAGCTACTTGTAGGAGAATGCTAGAGGCAGCGCAGTGAGGTGAACATCGGCGGTGGGGGACGCGCAGACCACCCACAATGCAGCCTGCACCGGGCCTCTGGGGAAGCGGCCCCCAGAAGCAGCAGCAGACGGACTTCACCCACGGATGCGGGCGGGCAGCTCTCCAGCACGCCTTGAGGGCACCAGCTCTCTTTCATTTGAGAAAACAGGCAAAAGAAGTTCAGAGAGGGCAAAAATGGGCCAGGATCACACAGTGACAGGAGAAGGGTACCTGGGCCGCCTGGGGGATGCAGTCGGGGGCTCTTTTGCCCTCATTCTGGATCCCTGGGCTCTGTCCTTGTCACCTGCAGCCCAGGAGAGAGGTACCCTGGAGGTGCTGCAGCCCCAAGTCCTGGTGGGTCTCACTGCATAGTGTGAAATCTAACCTCCTTCCCTTGGCCCTGCACGACCCCGCGACCTGGCCTGTTTCTCCCTGAGCTGCCCTGTGGTCACCTGCCGCACACCGCTCTCCCCTCCCCCGCCCCAGGGAGTTCACTCTTCTGGTCTCTGCTCAGCGTCATTGCCTGGGTTCTTGCCCTCATCTGCTATTAACGCTCTCTCTCTGTCTGTTTATGTCATTTATTTCCCTCACGCCTGTTTACTTATCCTCTGTTTTTAATTTTTAAGGTGTGTGTGTGTGTGTGTGTGTGTGTGTGTGTGTTGTGTTTTAGGGAAGGTTCCACAGGGCAGGGTGTTCAGGGTCTCGCTACTAGATTGGACTCTAGTGATCCACTTGTTTTCCGCCTCCCAAGAGCTGGGATTCCAGGCTTGTGCCACAGCACCCAGTCTCGACTGCCATCTCAGCGTGCCCTGGGGGTGGGCGATCCTCTGTCTTCTCTGCACTGAACGCCCGCTTATCCGCAGGGAAGGCCTTGCCCGTACGCAAGCCCAGCAGCTACAAGGCTTCTCAGAACAGAACAGCTGCTTCCAGCACAGGCGAAGCCACAGGAGGAGCAGACGAGCACCGGAGCAGCTGGCTCATCTTAAGCCAGAAGTGCTAGATGGTCTCTACTTCTTTACGGGAAAGCCACCCTCCATCGCAGGATGCATCCCTTATTTCAGAGATCATCAATAGAGGCTTCCTGTTGCTAGTGAGGACAGTGGCTTGATACCAGCTTAAAGATGCACCCCGAGAGTAGACTTGGGAAAACAGAGGAGCGAAGTGCTGCAGAACTGAGGAGTGGGGTGTGATGGGGCCCCAGAGTCCCACCAGCTTGGAGGGTCGCCCGAGGCTGAGCAGCAGCATTTCCCACACAGCCCAAGTGAGCGGTGCTCACAGCCAGACAGAGCATCCGCCCTGCCCTACTGTGCGGACCAAGTTCCCCAGCCTCAGTTTACCTGTGACAGCCTGCACCTGGGGTGCACCCGAGTTGTACCCCCAGCCCGTGTGGCAGGACCAGCTGTGCTTTCATCTCTCCCAGTTTCTACGTGGGTGCAGCCCCCACGTGGCCTTTCTCTACATGGGGTCTCATAAGCCTGTGAGGTAGGCCTGAAGGCTCACTCCAGGTCCCAGAGTGCGCGTGCCTGGGCTTCTTGGGCCACGTGACTACTTAAAGCTGGTCTTTTGGAGCAAGATCACATCTCCTGCCTGTATCTACAGCTCCCAGCACAGTGCTTTATAAAGCAGATCCTTTACACATGGCTGAAAAAAATGAATGAGACGAAGGCACTACGTAACTCGAATGGGCCAACTATGGCACACCAGCCAAGCCTGGCCCCTTGCCTGCTTTTGTAAATTAAGTTTTCCTGGGACACAGCCAGGCCCATTTGTTTATGTATTGTCTGTGGCTGCTTTGGGACTACAACTGTGAAGGAAAATCTATGGCTGGCAAAGTCTAAACTATTTGCTATCCTTCTTGCACAGGAAGTTTACCGATCTCCACTCCTAGATAAAAATGTCATTTGAGCCGCAATAAGGCAAAGTACACAGGGAGCTAGGACACGGAGATCATTTTTGCCTCTCAAACACTTCCTACCAGGGGTCAGATAATTAAATATACTCCTCCCACCTTTCCCATAGATGTAGTCCAGAGAATACTCCGGAGGCCCATGTCGTGAAACAAATAACTGGTGTTATTGTGGGGTTTGGGCAGGGGCAACTTGGGGGTTGGGGGGAGAAGGGGGGAGAGGGAGAGAGAACCTGAGAACCTTCAATTGAAATCCTCAGGTGTGGTCCAAAGTCACGATACTACACCTATTTCAAAGACATCTAGTCTCCTTGAATTATTAATGGTTTCAGTTGGCCATATATGGCATTTTGATTTAAGGGTTGATGTTTGAATAAGACATATATTGACATTAATGTTTCCAAAAAACAACATAAAGATCACAGTCTCATCAACAAGGAAACATAATCAACATTTAAATTAAATGAAGTCATACACTGACAAAACCCTAGTACTGTCATTAGCAGCTCCTTGTTCTCCTCCCTACCCTACAAGGTTCTAGTGACCCAGCTCATATGATATGGACATTCTTTCAGCTTCCTTTGGGCACTGGTCAATGAGCTAATTCTTAAAAGAGACAGAGACAAGATACATAAAAATTAAGTGATTCTGACAATCAGGAAGTTGGTTGGTGCTGGAAGTGAGGAGCTGGCCCAGCGAGTGGAAAGAGTCCAATACAACTGGGTTCAAGTCCTGCTCTGCTACATGAGCTGGAGGAATCTGCTGATGTCACTGAAACAGCTTACCCATCTGTAAAATGGGACCAGGGAACCTTGGCTCACTATGTTGCTGCTGCGATAAAAGTGCAGGGAGCCCAGGAAGGCTCAGGTGCGTGGTCAGGGTCAGCAGACGAGGAGCAATGCTTTGTCCTTGCACCTACTTTCTGCTTCTCTGGCCACTACTCTTTCCTTGGCTGCAGAAGGACAGGTGGCCTCAGAGCACGCTCTTCATCAGCACTTCTGTCATTTCCTTTCATTTTCTATTTGTGCCATACACGTCTACAATATGGAAAGAGTGTGCTCATTTGGGGGACGGGAACGCGGGCGGAACATATCTGCAGTCCTGTGACACCTCTTCCCATTTCCAAGAGCTCCATCTCCCTGCTTCCTACAGGGTCTCTTTTGTTTTGCTCTTTATGCACTGTGTTTCTCCTACAAGGGCCACTGTGCAATTCCAAAGCCATGTATCTGACCCTTCTCCTAAAACAGGACTGACAAGGCAGGGTCACATGCGCTCCACTCCAGGTTCCGCTGAATGCACAAGTCCAAGCTCCCCACGTCTCCCTGTCAGTGCTTCCCAGATTCTAGACAGGTTGCATGCTCCTGTTGATGCAGGGGGTGCAGCGACCATGGAGTGCTCACCACACACCAGTTGCACTGTGCAGAGCGGATCACTGAGTCCTTTGGGATGAACCAGGAAGGCCGACTTGCTGTGGCCTTGGAGATCGTGGGACTCGTCCAGGTGGCGCCATTGCCTGATGCACAGCTGTGTTCAAAGCCAGCCCTGTGCACCTGCCCATGATGGACAGTACCTGTCCTAGACCTGGTGACCTACGTACGTCATGGAGGGAGGACAGGAGAAGCACCCACACAGCCTCCAGAGCCATAGGGTGCAATTTCTCAGGAGACTCCTTGGGCTATTTTAAGCTCACTCTTTGCTTTCTCATTAAAACAATCAGGGCAAAAGCAACTTCCCTGGACCCTCCAACTCTTGCTAAAATGACTAGGAAGGCTAGCCTCATGAAAACCAGTCTAATCTAAAAGGAATCGTGTTTGAAGTCATGTCTCAACACTACTGTTAACAATGCTGTTGGTGATAACACGGTTGCATGGCATCCTATTTCCTGGCTTTTGCTAAGAAAAGAAACAAAGAGATTATATCTCCAGCAATGGTCGCAATACACCAGCGTCCAGGAAGCTGGAAATGGCTTTGGTGGGGCTGCTTCTGGAAGATTTCGAGATCAAAAGTTGTCAGATAAACATTGGTCCTTCCTGAATCCAAACAGACATGAGCCAATTAGTCTAGACCCGGGTGCTGCCTATTTATAGCAAATTTCAGGAAAATTCCATATAATTAAGTGATAGAAACATAAACTTCAAAGGGGGAATTTTGTCACATGTTCCAGTGTTTGAACTTACCAGGGAGCTTTAGTTTTTCTAGTCAAAGGAGAAAATAATTTGAATTTTTTTCTTTGGTAAGGTAAATGCTGAAGCAGAACCCTCATTAATTCAGTTAAAACACGTTGGGTTTACACAATCATTTGGGACAGAGCAGGAACTGTGGGCCATCTCTGTGAAGTGTGAGGGATGACCCGAGTGGGTACCTCCACCATCCCAGCATAAACTACCCTGCAAGGCAACAGTGCCAGAGGACCAGCTACTGTGACTGCCTTTTTCGTGAGGTCCGGGAGCAAACTTTTCCCTGTGCGGGCAGGGAGCCAACGTTTAAGGTTCTGCAGGTCAGCCTGTTTGTCACAGCTACTGCCCTCTGCTCTTCTACTACAAAAGCAGCCTCAGACAGTATGTAACAAATAAGTATGGCAATAAAACTTTATTTATAAAAACAAGGTGTGAGCTAGATATGACTCACAGATTGGTTGGCTTAGCTCTGACTCAGCCATGTGGCAGGCACCACGGCCCCTTGCGGTGCGCTCAGCAGGGATGCTCACGGCGCAGACCCTCCCAATACCCTTGGTTCACAAGTGGAAACTCAAGGGTAGAGTGGGCCCCGCCATCTGCAGAGGCTCACATAGCCCTGAGCTTTGGAGGCAGAGTTCAGACCCAGGACCAGCTGTTCTATTGTGACTACAGAGTCTACTTTTAAAATAATGAGACTCCTGCTTATTTCTGTGAACACATGAAAATTACTTTGCAGGTATGCAAGAGTAGAATCTGCAGCACCAAGAATGGCAAGGATAGAGAAAAGAAGAAAACATCCTCCAGGACTAAAATCTCCCTTGGGGTGAAGAAAATCTTACTCCTGGGTGTGCTTACTGGGCATCACTTGGCAGAGGAGGGAGGGACTCCATGATCTCGGAGTCTGAAGTCCACAAAGCAGAGGGGAGCCCCACACCTCGGTGCCTCTCTGCCCTGGCATCCCCTGGTGAGCAATATTGATGCGCAGGACCATGTCTTTAGTGGGATTTTTTTTTTTTTTGGACCATATCTTCTTACTGGATTAATCTCTCCACAAAGTCCCTGTGCTACAATGTGTCCTCTTTCGAAATCCACGTAAGGTATTTCCAAAATGCTGCTCACATAGCCTCAGGGATTTATTTCATCAATGGTGCCTGAACAACAAGAGATTACGGTCCCAGTGCAAATTTCCTCAGTTGATCCTTCAAAGAGCCCATCTGATGAAACCTAACTGGGCACCTGGCACAGGGAAAGGGGGCTGGGCCAGGAGAAAGAAGAGCCGACTCATCAGGGCCCTGCTTGAGCTCCCGGCTGGGTCACTTCCCAAGGTGTGACCGCCGCTGCCTGCTTTACCTGGCAGTCCACGACTTGAGGACCAAAGCAGTTGAATTGGAGAGGACTTTTAGGTGACTGGGCGAGGGCTTCTGGACTGTTACGCCTGACTCAGCGTAGAGCACGCATGCACCAGTGAAGGAGCCATGAGCTTTTGTTTGGGGGACTGTCACCCCACCCCTTTGTTTCTGATTTCCTTTGCTGAACTCCACAAGGACCTTAGAAAGTAAGACATTCATACAGTACTTTCCTGTGGGGCTCATGGTGCTCCAGGGAGTGGCCTCACAACAAAGAGGGAAGTGACAGCGCTTTCCTGAGAACTCCTCACTGGGACACCCCTGGCTACCATCAAGAGGCAACCAGGGAGTTTTAGGAAAGTGCCATCACTCCCTTCTTTGTCTGCTGTGAGGCTGCTCGGTACACTGAGTCCCACCGGAAAGCACCGCCTGAGGATCTCACTAATGCTGATCATTGCCTGCGTTGGCCATGACCCATGACACGCATGCGGACAGGTGTGCAAATAAATACAGTACTGGCAAGTGATCTGAAGGGAGCCTGCTGTGTCCTCCACGCAGAACTGGAGGACACATGGACTCATGCCCGAGCCAGGCCCGCGTCACCCCATCAGACTCGTTTTGAAGTAATCCTTAGTGTTCCTTTCAGTTTTACCTTCTATGCGATATGACTGAAATACACAGTATGTAAATTAAGTAAATTTGTTAGAGTAAAAGACACAAACTCATTAATCTCCCTCAAAATCCCCCCTCTTCTGATACACAGCCCACCATCCTTGCCATTTTCTGAAGCAGTCCCAGAAATCCTATCGTGAGCATCTTTAGGAGATGTGATACAAAAATGCAGCAGCTGCCACCGCCACATGGCCCCAGACCAGCAGGCCGGCTCCTAAAGCACCGCAGTGTGCTCCGTCTGCCTCCCCACCAGCTCTAGCGCCAGTGACTCCTGGCTCTTCCCTCCAGGCAAACTGGGCGGGAAAGGTGACCACTGTGAGCTGACCCAGCACACCGAGGCAGCCATGGCAGCAGCAGCTAAAGACACTCACGACAGAGGACTTTCAGAGCTGCTCCAGAAGGTGGCGGAGCCGTGGGCTCCTTGAGCACAAAGCAAAAAGGAGGACTGTACAAGTGATTAGTGGAAGTGTGTCTTTTACTATAACACATTTTTAAAGAAGCATTCGAACATGCATTGCATTCTTAACCATGCTTTCTATGCACGCATCCTAAAATACTATGGGAGGCATGTTCTTATTTCTTGGGCTTGATGTTGAAGAATATGTGACAGACTCTCTAGAATCCTCCCCCGTGCTGGATGTCACAGTCCCCAGATGCACCTTGGAGCTGGGTGGGCCGCACTGTAGCACGGCCAGCCTTTCACTGTACAACTTCACGGCATCCAGCCTGCTAATGATGGCTTTGTACAGCATTTCTAGGTTTGGACAATCAGAACAGAGAATGCCACGCGCGTTATGATTCACATCTTGGTGAGAGGCTCATCGCACAGCATGCGAGCGTCACTGCCACCTGCTGGTCACTTGCGGGCCATCTCCTGTATGCTGCTAGGTTTTTTTGTTGTTGTTTGTTTAAGCTCTGTAGGCAGGGTATCTTTCAGAAGTTAATATGTAATCCATATCGTCTGTTTTATAACTTAGAAGCAGTCAAATGTACAAGTCTAAGGGACAGTGTGCTAGTTTTTATTATACTTATGAAATCATCATCTAGATCAAAAATGTACAATTTTTACTACCTACGACTGTTTCCTTGTGTCCCTTCTCTGTCCTCCTGGCGTTTATTGGCATGGACTGGTCCGGCCTGTTCTTGAACTTCACATAAGTGGGACCACAGACAACACGCCTTTTTGTTTCTGTGTAAATCACCACTTCCGGTTGCAGAATAGCGCCCCCTTGTACGACCGCGGCAGCTTGCGCTTCTATGCTCCCTCTGATGGGTGCTAGGGGTGCTTTTAGTTTGGGGCCAGTAGAACAAAGCCCCTCCAACGTCCTTCGTGGACATTTCTCCTGGGTACAGACCCGAGGATGCTACCGCGTGTTCTTCGGAGGGACCGTGAGTACCGCTGCCTTCTAAGCGGCGCGGCCTGCGTTCCCCAGCGGGAGCTCGCCCTCTGGCCACTCCGCCATAGCTGCGGGATGTGCTGTAGCTGAGCCCCTTGGACCTGGGGACGCGTCTGGGTGACTGCACCGCAGATGCCCACTCCAGGCAGTCACTACGTACGTGCGAGTTTCCTTTCTCATCTCCATTTCTGCTAGGGGCTTATAGTGACTCCAGCCAGCCTAGGACTTGGTCCAGGGTTTAATAAGAAACGATGAGATCCCAGGGTGGGAGAAAAGGAAGAAGGGCTCCAAGGTGAGACCACGGACACACCATTCACGGGGGAAGCTACTCCGCAAGCACAGCTCTGACCCCGCCCCAGCCCCGGCTTCCACTGCTCTGGTCTGACAACACAAGCTTGCAGGGTCCCCATCTGGGGCATGATCTGAAAGACATTTTGGCGATTATCTTTTCATGGTTGCTTTCTTCCTTGGAAAAGTCAGGGGAGGTAGAGGGGAGAGGACCCTCAGCCTTCCTGGATGGAAGACTTTGCTGTATCTGAGGCAGTTTCTACCCCTTCCTCCTCATTGCTGCTTGGAAAGAGAGCAGCCCGTCTGCAGCCCAGGTGAAGAGAAGGCTGGGAGAGAGCCGCCCTGCACCCAGCCCAGCTTCCCTCCAGATCGAGAAAGCAGTCTCTGGGTGACTGGCCTGAGGGACTGGCTTCATGTCCTGATGACCTGGGGACAGGAAGCAGCCAGGCTCACCAATAGGCTACTGCACTCTCTTCTGGTGCATAACAGAACAGGGAGTCCCCGATCCTGAAGCGGCCCGCGTGTGGCTACTCCCAAGCAGCGTTCTTTGCATACAAAAGGCGCTGACAACCAGGGCAGCGCAGAGCTCGCCAGCTCTCTCCAGCCCTTTCCTCTCGGTGGATGGTGGTGGTAGGTGAACAACACAGTCACATTAGGGCTTCTGTCTAAGCCTCGATGGCACATCACCTCGCTTCTGTTTTCTTTATATTTCTTCATGGTTTCCACATTTGTAAAATTAAAATTCACATAGAAAAGAAACAGCACTTTCTGTGCCCCTGGGACACCCATGTGTTGTTAGGCCCCCAAACCTCGAGTCTGAGTGAGGCCTGGTACGCCTGCTCTTCAGGGCCACAACCTGGGGCCGGAGCCTGCGTGGGTGGCTCTGCACACCCTAGAGCCAGCTCTGTACCCTTGTCTTCTGCTCTCATGGTGTGAAGACTGTCTCCACCCCAGTTTTTACTCTCTGTCCCCTGTAGCCTTCTTACGCCTAGGGGACCCTGTTCTAGACCTCTTGTGCAGCAGGGTGTGAGTACACGCCTGTTACTTCAGGAGTCAGGAAGACAGCAGGTTGGAGCCCAGCTTGGGTAACTCAGTGAGATCTTATCTCAAAATACAAAATTTAAAAAGGGCTGGGGGTATAGCTCAGTGCAAAGGCCCTGTGCTCATCTCTAGCACTGCAAAGCAAAAGACACCCAAAATTTCACTTTGGGGTCTCCACACAAGATAGTGACCAAGGAGGCAGCTACTACGATTAGACTGCTCCCTTGTCACTGGGCTGAAAGACCAGGTAAGATTTTATCCCCCAAAAGAAAGCCACTTAATGAATGAGAAATTCACATGCGAAGCTCTAAACTCTCAGAGCTGAAGAAATAAACGCCGTTTCCACACTGCCACAGAGCTAGCTCCACATTGATTTTTTTTTCTCCTCACATATCTCTATCATCGTTCCCAAGCCAGAGACTCTGTGGAAGGCACAATCATTTATGCCCCTTCAAATTAACAGCATGCAAATGCCTCACGGGACTTTCAAGTGAAGACATTGCTAGCTCTAACAAAGAAGTTCCCTCTGACTGCTTCAAGTGGGCGCTCCCTTTGAGAAGACAACATTCCCTTCCATGTCCAGCAAAGGGAGAGCTGAGCGGGCTTCAGCCTGCTCCCTTACTCCAGCTTTGAGCTCAGCGTCCTCACGTGGGCGCTTCGACATTTCCATCTCCTTGACTCGGCCACTTGGCTGGGCGCCGCCCAGGATCCAGACGCAGGGCTGCACGCAGAGCAGGCCTCCTGCACTCGTGAGGGCCGGCCTTGGCAGCCCCAGCGAGTAAACAGCCGATCCTCCTGCGTCACGGAAGTGCACTGAAGAGAGCAACCCCGAGGATGTGGGGAGAGTGTTGGGAGGGTACTCTAGGGACAGGTTAATGAAGACTGAACTTGCCACCGAGTCATGGTCTGCGCAGAGCCAACTGCAAAGGCACAGCAGCAGAGACAGGAGACAGCGGAGGCCAGGAGGCAGCATCCTGAGCTGGCCTATCCCCTCCCTCCCTCCCTGCGCCCGTCTTCATCCGAGCTCCCACTCCCTGTCTGCACAGAGCGGGGGCATGTCACGTTGTTTTGTATAAAAAAACAAATTTCTGTGCAGGTGATTATTTGGACAGGTGCTGCCTGACTTCCCAGGCAGAGAGCAGGGCTGAGGCCACAGCCCGGGCCCCTGCGACCCCAGCGCTAGGCAAGCTGTTCCCATGGGCAATGGCCCGCGTTCAGTGCTTGCTCCCCTCAAGACGCACGCGCTGAAACCTGCCTGCCCAGGGTGACGGCATTGTGGGGGCTCTGGGCAGGATTCCCTACCTGGGACGCAGCCTGCACGAAGGACATTCGTTCTCGCACTGACGTGAGACTGGGGATCTTGAAGGATCAGAGAACACTGCCTACAATGTAAAGCTTGGCGAGATGTTTCCGGTCACCCTACTTTTCTACTTTTACTGGGTTTATTATTGTTACTTGTTGCACAGTGGGGCAATTTTAAGAACAAAACAAGTAATCCACATCCTCCTTGACCAAAGCCTCACAACTTTTAGTTTCCCTGGAAGAGAGGGTGTGTTAGGCTTTCCAGAGTTGCCTTAGGTCTGAAGACATTCCTCCCCAGAGGTGTGAAGACACTTTATCACAGCTGTGGGACTGAAGGGAGATTTATTGGGGTTACTAGTGCTATTTCTGTCAATGTCTTTGGAATTCTAATTAGATTATTAAAACTTTGCAAATCATTACATTAGATCCCGACGCCACACCTCACCGTGACAAGGGTACTTCTGAAATTAGAGGATCTTGATATCACAGGTAATGATGCATTGCTGATAATAAAGTTGCAGGGAAATTCCTCCAATAAAAACCAGTTGGAGACGACAGAACCCATTCATCTTACCTTCTCTCCTAGCTTCACGCCCGAGGACAAGGTGTCTGCTGTGCAGAACACCCGCCTCGCCTTTCTGTCCTATCAGCTGCACAGCGAAGCTGTGGCCCACACTGTAATACGTAATGGCTCGTCTTGGCTACTTAGTTTTGTCCCCTAAATCTCAGAGGCAAATTTATATGTGAAAAGACACTTCAAAGGGTATTTTTAGGAGAGAGATGAGACAAATGGCAGGTTCAACATTAAGAATATGCTACATCTCAGGACAGGGTGACTTACAACATATGCGTTCAAAGCAGTACCTGAAAAGAAACAAATGGCTGACACTAGCGCAGACCCATCCACAGTAATATATGGTGTGCTCTTTGCCCCCCAAATAATGGGCCGGTGCCCTTCAAGATCAGCGGATGAGGAATGAGCGCATCCTGCGTCCTCTGCAAGACAACCTGGTCCCTTTAGCAGGAGACCTGGGCCCTCCACGTTCCAGCCAAAGAAGTACACGGGGCCTACTCACCATGATGGACGACGCCCTTCAGCCCATGGATAATAGGATCCAGTGCAGAGTTGTCCCTCGGACTGACCTACACGCAAAGAAAGCATGACTGGTTAAATCCATCCTGGCATCAAACACAACAGCCTCAGTTTAATCTTCCAAAGAGAAAGGGGGAAAATAGCTGTTATCTAGCACGCTGCATAGATCTCACATGCCCTGGCTCTCACAAATGTGAGAGATTTAGGACACGATAAAATCAAGTGCAGAGGTTTAAATCAAAAGCAAGAAACTTCTCAGAATATATTATAACAGCAGAGAAATACCATGGTCCTGGCAAAATCTTAAAAAGCCACCGTAGGACTTTCTTCATGCTTTGTTTTATTAAAAGTGGGCCGTGATCAGCTCAAAAGTCATTGAAAGTCATCAGAGAGCAATCCATCATGGGCTGAATATTTCAATACCTTCTGGTGATTTTTTTCCCCTCCTTAGAAAACGCATCAGTTCCCTGCCAGCCTGTTCTCCTTTGTAAGAACCCCAGCCCCTGTGAAAAATCCCGCTGTAGCAGGGGCAGCTGTTAGAGCTGCTCAAAGCAAGACAGCAGGGGAGCAGCTCAAAGACACTGTCCCACCTTCATGTTCTTCTGGGTCCTTTGATGCTCCAAGGCCGAGCCCACTTGGCCTGTATCCCACTGACTTTCCCTTCCTTTCTGATGGCACTCAGAAGAAATTCTCATTCCGATTACTATCTCACCAGCCTATTACAATTATCTTTTTAAGGTACTTTGCCTAAGATATACCTTGAAATGTTTACAAATGAAACAATGCCAGGAGTCTGCTTCAAATAAACTGAGTGGACAGCAGGGGGTGAGAGTGAGGCACAGATGCCAGACAAGGTTTGCGTTCATCCATCACTTAGGGCCTTGGGAGATGAGTACAGGATAGGTCATGATATATCTTCTCTAATTTGTGTTTAATTTTTAATGTTTAATTTTTTCCAAAACAAGGAGCTTTACAAAACCCACTGACTGCGGTCAGCGCAGCTCCTGCCCCCTTTTGTTTCCGCTTCAGGGATAGTGCTTACCACTAATCCACTTCCAACATAATGAAGTTGAGATATTGATGATTCTTTCAAAGTGTACCAAGACTCAATTTGACATTTCAAATTACTTAATTCAGAAGAATTCAGAGCCATCCCTCGGTGAAATTTTGACGCACACCTTCCGGCCCATATAGCCTCTGCTGGGTTCCTATACCTCGCTCATGCTTGCTGAGAATCACCCACACTTCACCCTTTCCCTGCTGTCCTCTGCTTCACCAGCTCCAGCCAAAGCAGCAGTTGTCAGCCGAGGACCTTTCTGCTCCCTAAGGGGACAAATGGCGGCCCAGAGACAATTTTGGTCATCATAAGTAGGGATGGAGGGGGAGAGAGAAGAGGAGAAGCTTCTAGCATCAAATGGGTGGAGGCCGGGACTGCTGCTAACTCTGTAATAGTAGGCCAGTACCCCAAGGAAAACTGCCAGGCAGGGCAGGCCAGCGGTGCGGAGGGCTCTGGGGAGACAGCTGCTGCTAGAGCGAACGCTGACTACACCTGAAGGGCTGCACCCCAAGTTACACCTGATTCAGAACACTGTACACAGTGGTGTTCACAGACTAATAAAGCAATGTGCAACCTGGCAGCACGTCATGAACACTACAGGTACAGGGAGGGGGAAGAGCCTGTGAACAGGGACCCAGTGTGACAGATCAGAGAGGCAGAAGTTTGGAAGTCATTGACAATGTCTCCAAATTGCCTGAGAGGACGCTCAAGCCAGGGGTTTAAGATGCTGAGTTGAAGAATGAAATTTTCCTTAAAGGTGAACATCCAGAGAACATACCAAGCCAAAGCATATCTGAAGAAATTCTGTGTCTGTGTTACTGCAAATCATTGATCAAAAAGAAGTCACAACTGAAGAAGGCAAAAGGAGATAATCTACCCAGTGAGTGTGGCCTTACTTCCGAAGTCCAGAATGGAATCACACAAGAAGGGTCCCACGTCAGCCTGGAGCTCTAGGTCAAAGGAGTTTGGATGAGCATTCCCAAAGGCTCTGCTGAGAGCAAGGTGCGGAACCTCCAGGACCAGGGGACTTGCGGCAGGCCTTTAGGTCAACTGGGGATGTATCCTTGAAAGGAAAGCGTTCTCAGGGCTCAATCCTTTTCTCTGCCTTTCAGACCCCTGGCTCCAGCGGCGAGCCACTTGCCATGCCGTGTGCTCCCTCAAGGTGCTGCTTCAACTCCAGTCCAAGCAGTGGGATCAGTTGGCCAGGGACTGCTGCCCCCACCACCGTGGCCAAAATCGCCCTCTTCCCTTTGTAAGTTAATGACCTCAGGCATTTCCTTTCAGTGACACCAACAGATTAACACAGGCGGGCTCCTACTGGGTCTAGCAAGGATGCTCCCCCAGCATACCTGTCCACACTCTGCTACCTGTGGGAGGTATCGAAATGGCCCCAGCTTCCTGCTATCCTTGCTACGCACACAATTTGACTGTGCCACTTCTCTACCAGTAAATAGTATGTATCAATTTCATCTTCGAAACTATGTTTGTGTAGGTGCTTGCTTTGGCCAAGGAGAAATCAGGGAATGCTTGCAGACAGAGGCTCACAGAGCGTTTGGAATCCAAGCCACCAGGGAAGGGATCCCATGTTAGCCCACTGGCGGGTGAGGGAGTACAGGGAGCAGACGCAGCAGACACAGCTGAGGCCCCACTAGGTGCTGACTCCGGGCAGGTCAGTGTGTCCCCAGAGGCCCTGGCCTCAGCTGAGGTAGCCGCGTGCTCTGCAGAGACCCGGCTGAACGCCTGGTCATTTCCGCCCACTACTCTACAGAATTAGGAAATAATGAAATGATTGTTATTTTAACTAATTAGCATCCTTTGTTTTACAGCAAAATTTATCAGAGCTTCTTAAAATGTGTGTGGAGACCACGGATAATAGGCTATATTAATAATTTTCTTAACAAGTACAATTTCACTTATGCAGAACTTTTTCCTTAAAAGTTTCTTAGTGAGACTGCGTATTATAAACCCGATAAGCTCAGGTGCTCCCCCCACGCAGCGCCATCCGTCCTGACCTGCGGCCGCCGTTCCCAGCCCCATCAGCGCCCAGGATCCAGGGTCTCGCCTTCTCCAGCGAAGCTTCTACACGGCAACTGCGGCCTGAGTCTTGATGCTGGCAAACTTGTTACGTATATTGTTGTACTTGTTTTGCTTTATTATTACTTAATATTGTGAATCTGTTCCTGTGACTGACACAATATGTGAGTCACACTGTCATAGCTACGTACCTGTAAGAAAAGAGCTTGGCAGAGTTTATCCACTGCAGATGACGGGGATTACGGTACCCTCAAGTTCCACCCACATCGAGATGGGGTGCTGAGCAATAGGGGGCGCACCTGGTCTTGTCTGGTAATGTGCAGGCTCAAAGAAAGCATTCCTAATCTCCCTCAGCTGACGCCCTCCGATAATATTTGCAGGTTACACAAGAGGAAAATCATCAGGCGGCCAGAGCCAAGTCCACTTTCTGTTGCCATGTGATCAGAGCAGCTCTGTGCGTACAACTCAGACTTGGCCTTATCTGAGCCCCGAGATCTGACCCAGCATTCTAATAGCTCCATAAATGGGGAGCCCTCTACACTGTCCCTTCAGCTGCGGGGGAGGATAGCTGGGGTTCCTACATTGGATGAGGAGAAAGCTAGAGAAAATGGAGTTTGCTGGACAAAGAAACAGAACTGAGCTCATTTTCCTGAGTCTTGGTTCCAGGACTTACTTTGGAAAATCCAAACATCATGCTAATAAGTGGATTTTTTTTCCAGTAAGGTACAACCCTAACTGAAATAATCCCTTCCACTGTTTCATTTAATTTGCACTTTAAAAAATTATGAACATAAGCTAAGCAATCTGGCCACCTTTGATATGAGGTAGCGGAGAACACCATCTTATCAACTTGCATTCACATTCTAGTCTCCATCCGAGGAGAGGAGGCCAAGAGGGGATGGAGAGACCCAGAGCCCAGGCCTGGCGAGTGAGTGAGACAACCAAGGCCCGCGGATCCTGAATAGACCCACAGTGCAGGCCTGGCGAGTGAGTGAGACCTCCCGGGGCCTGCAGACACTCATTCGACTCAGAGTGCAGGCCCAGCGGGGAACCCTTCAGCAAAACTCCCTGCAAAGAGGCTTGAGGCAAGACCCAC